>CAOJBK010219999.1:0-14146 GCA_948294925.1 Codiaeum variegatum
TCTTTTTTCCCACCTGTCTCCCTCCAAAGAAGTTCTAAGTTGAATTAGCTTTATTATGAAAGGCCTATTTTGACCGAGTTAACTCTTGTTCCTGATAATCCATCAGTCGAACCTTTGTTTACTACTTGGTGGGATCGGGCATCATCTGATATATTTATTTTAGATGTCAAGTTTGCATGAAAGTGTCAATCTTTTGAGAAGAAAACTGACGTGCCTCTTTTTGTGGAAGAACCTCGACCACAGAAAAGCAAAGGTAAACACATAGTCAAAATAAAAAAAGTTTTAATCTTTTTATAGGATAAAATATTCCTCTAGTTCGAGCTTTATACATAGATTTAGGGAGGCCCAAAATAGGATAATAACTGTGAACTTGGCCAAGTCCGAGAAGAATAGGGTAAAGGCAGCAAGGGAGTTGTCTTGGAAAACCACACAAGAGAGGTTTCATAAGGGTAACCTTTATAATTATATATCCATTTCCCTCGAGTGGTTACCCCTGAGAGTGATGACAATAAAGTGGTTAAAACAACCTTTGACTCCATTTGGAATAGCTAAAGAACCTTTACCAAAGCTGACCTTAGGTCCTAAAAAGGTGACTTATATAGGATTCGACACATTCGAACTTCCTGAGATGCCTTTAGATAGATATACATTGCCTTATCCATCTTTTGATTCCTTGGCTGAGATCATTAACTTATTTCTTTTCTTATAAAGGCCATTCTAGCCGTGATTTTAGACCAAGTTGAATAGATTGATCATGTCTTAAAGCTAACACCTTTGAGGGTGTTGCTCATCCTAGGGGCCTCAAGTATAGTGTATTTTACTATCTTTTTATGCTCTCATTCATTATTTACATCCTAGTTTTAACTAGTAATTTTCTTATAGCCCCCTCATCTTGTTGCTCAAAATCTGAGCATAAGGTTGTCGTTCTCACAAGGTCACAGCTCGACATCCAAAGGGATTTCAAAGACTGACTCCCAAAGAGACCTCCCAACTTGAATCTAAAATCAACCAGAAGGAGAAGCGTGACCGATCTTCTATCT
This sequence comes from Codiaeum variegatum, assembly GCA_948294925.1. NCBI lineage: Eukaryota > Viridiplantae > Streptophyta > Magnoliopsida > Malpighiales > Euphorbiaceae > Codiaeum > Codiaeum variegatum. The sequence continues at coordinate 1,041 of CAOJBK010219999.1, forward strand.
CGAAGCAGTCTAAGCATAACAGCCACCAGTCTTCTTCGCAATCTGAGTCTTTATAGTGCCATCAAAATGCTCCATGAAGAACAAATCAGGCTCAGATATTACCAAAAGCAAAGTGATCTCAATGATCCCTTCTCTCCCTTCTCGAGTTGCTACCTTGGCTATTTCTCCAGATTGTTCTACCACCCCTGCTAATCCACAAGTATATTCATATTTTGATCCTTTATGCTTCAATACACTCTTTTTACTAACTAATTTATTTTGGTAGAATTTTTGGAACTCCATCCTTACCATGCTAATGGATGAGGGCGAGGCTTCGTTTCAAGAGCCTGTGATCATCGTAGCTAATGACACTTCCCCTGAAACTTCACCTGCTCAAGATCTAAAGGTAAAGGAAAACCTTAACCATTTATCGATCATCAAAACAGTATAGATGGACTTTCTTTCTGATCCTGATCTTGTCAATTCAGCTAGCAAATCCCTTGCCTTCCTATCAGCTCACATAACCGAGAAGGATGTCAATGTAAGTTCTAAAAATTGCATTAATGAACTCTCTACTAACTTTGAGGACTCAATTTCCAAAGTAAAGAATCCCACAAGATCTAATCTTCCCATTCAAGGGCCTCAGCTGAGCTCACTTAGCTGGACAAAGACATTTATTCCTTGCATAATAAAGTTTAGGAGGTGGCGTATTCAGGGCAAAAGATATCTTCCAAAGTGTTGATATTGATCAATCGATCTAATGCTTAGAGAAGGAACTACACAAATTGAAGGCTCATAAGGCAAAGCTTGATAGGGAGAATTCTGACTGTATGGATCAAGTATAAGGGTTAGCTGAAGAGATGCATTCCAAGTAGCGTGCTCTGGCTAAAAAGGGGAAAGTACTGATCAAGATAAAGAAGGATCTATCTTCAGTGAAGAAGTTATACTATGATTTCTCATAAAAACTAGACAACTTAATACAATATTTTTAATTTCTTTTCTTTGTTAAAGGCTAAACAGGCAACCTGGTAAATGCTAGCTTTTGTATTTTCTTTTATATTAATGAAAAACTTCCTCTTTTAGACAATAATTATTTTATCTTTTTGCGTATTTTAATTTTATGCATTTAAAACAAAAAGAACCATAAGTTTGGTCAATAAAAATAGCCATGAATTTGGCCTAGAAACTTTTCATTAATAATACGAATTTTACAATGAGCCATTCATCCGATTACAAGATTAGTTTATTTTTTTCCTCTCTTTAACAAACTGTGATCGATCAACCTTCTCCCAAACTTATGGCTTGTAAATCTTTAAGTATTTTCCATTAATAGACTGATTGTGCATTTCTCTATCTAGATCTGATAATAGGTGGGCCCTTTTTCCTTTTATCTCTTTGACTTCGTATGGTCCTTCCTAATTAGGTTACAATTTCCCAAGCTTGGACTGCTTCTCCCCAAGGAGTAAAATGGATTTCCATGCCAACTCCCAAACCTTGAAATCTTTTGACGAAACCTTTTTGTTTTATGATCTTTCCACCTTTTACTTCTGGGTCTACATCCTATCTAGAGCTAATATTCGGTCATAGTCTAGATCATCCAACTCTCTAAGTACGTTTTGATTGTATTCCTCTAGAGTAAGCCTGTCTTAGAGATTTCTTCTTATAGATCTAACCGTTAGTTTGGCAGGAACCATAATTGTATGACCATATGCCAATTTAAAGGGTGCTACCCCTGTAGCAGTTCTTAGAGTGGTTCTGATTTCAAATAGAGTTTCTCCTAGTAAATCATGTCATTCCCTTAAGTTTTGGTCAATCATATTTTGAATGATCCCCTTTATCATCTTGTTTGTTGCTTTAGCCTGACCATTGGATTGGGCATACTCATTACAAAACTCCCTAACTTCCTCCCCTGTAAACATGGTTCCCTAATTGGTCATGATTGTCTAGGGCAAACAGCTCCTTCAGAGTATATGATTCTTTATGAATGAATTGTTTACTGCTGATTCACATTTTTCAATGGAATTGCTTCAACCCACTTGGAGAAATAATCAATTGCAACCAGGATGAAGCTATGTTATTTGGACGATAGAGGAAATATTTTTCCAATGATTGCCATAGTCGAACCCTTGAAAGGCCATGATTTGATAATTGAATGGAGTTCCTCGACTAGTAAATGTTGGATCGGCCCATGTTTTTGGCAAGCCTCACACCCCTTGGCATATTCTATGCAATCTTTATCCATCTTGGGCCATAAATAGTTGTGTTGTTCTAATAGCTACCTCATTAGTTGTTTGGATTTGGTGGGCCCCTATAACCCCTTAATGAACCCCAACCATTGCCAAAATTGCTTATTTAGGTAGAGGAACAGAAGTAGTAGTTCCCCTTTTATTCTGTACAATATTCCTTCTTCTTGCCAAACATTCGGGGATACAATTTTAATGCTATGATCGGCTTCATGAGAAGGATTCTATAAGTAGCTAATGATGGGCTCTCTCTAATCACATGATAAGTCAATGAAAAAGACTCTTAGATGTTTCTGGATTTGATCATGTAAGGGATCGATTCCTTTAGAACAAAGGACTAAAATTGGCATGTCTTAAAGTGGGATTTCCCCAAACCACTGAAGGTAGCCAGATGCCACTTGTGCTAGTTTGTTTGCCTCTTCATTAGAAGCCTGAGTTGAATATTCAATGGAAATGTGCTCAAATCTTTCCATAAGATGAGAGGCTTTGTTATAATATGGCTGTAGAACCTAAACTTCAGATTTATATTCCCCAATTAATTGATTAATAATATGCATAGAGTCCCCTTTGATATCGACTAATCTTGTCCCCATCCTGGCCAATATTTCAAGGTTAATGATTAAAGCTCCATATTTTGCCTGGATGTTTGTATAAGGAAATCCCAAAATGAATCCCATATTTATGGAAACCCCTTTTTGAGAAGTTAGAAAAACCTCAGCACTTGCTGATATTACTATTTTGGAATTGTTAAACCATAACACCCATGCTCTGAAAGTGTTTATTTGATTTACTTCCTCAAAGGTCTCTTTAGTGGATGGTGATCCAGGAAATCAGCTAGTGCTTATCCTTTAATAGCCTTTTGAGGAACATATTTGAGATGAAATTTGGATAAGGCCACTGCCCATTCGATTTCGTAAATATGGCCGAGAGAGCATATATTTGATGATGTATGTATGGCTTACCACCATAACCACCATGGGGAGCATATAATATCTAAGTTTTGTGCATGAGAAATACAATTCTAATCCTACCTATTTAATAGGCATGTATCTTTTTCGACTTCAGTCAGGGTTCTATTGAGAGAGTAAATTTCTTTCTCAAACTCTCCTTGTTTTGGGCTAACATACTACCAATTGTGTCATTTGAGGTTGATTCATAGAGAATTAATGTCTCTTTGGGTTTTGGAGGTGTCATGACTGGTGGTTTAGTAAGGTATTACTTCAATTCCTCAAGAACCATCTAATGCTCTTCGATCCATATGAATCCCTCAGTATTATTAGCTTTCAACAGAGGGCTCCATGACCAAAGCTTATCAGTTGTGTTGGCTATGAACCTCATTAGGAAGTTGATATGGCTGATGAGCCTCTATAATTATTTCTCATTTGTTGGTGCAGCAACTTCAATTATGGATCTAGCCTTGTTTTTATCAATTTCATGTCACCCTGATGTATCATGAACTCGAGGAAATTCCCAGCCGAAACCCTAAATGCACACTTCAAAGGGTTTATCTTCAGCTAATATTCCCTCATTCTATCAAAGGCTTTCTTTAAGTTGACCAAATGGTGTCCCTCTAGGACTTTACTATTACATCGTCAATGTTATACTTCCATAAATTTCCCAAGGAAATTATGGAGTGTTACAATCATGGCCCTCTGATAAGTAACTCCAGCATTTTTGAGACCAAAAGGCATAACTAACCATTCGTAAGCCTCAATTAGTCTCAGACATCTAAATGTCATTTTGTGCACATCCTCTTCACCTATCTTGATTTGGTTGTACATTGAATGGTCATCCATGAATCTTAAGATTAGATTCCCAGTTGTCGAATCAACTAGCATATCGACAATAGGCATTGGATACTCATCCTTAGGTATAGCTCTATTTAAGTTTTTGAAGTTCACACAAATACTTAGCTTGCTATTTTTGTTGATGACTAGGACAATATTGGATAATTATTCAACATAGAATGCTAGTCTTATGAATCTTGGCCCCAAAAATCTTTCAATCTCTTGCTTGATCAATCCTTTAACCTCAGTTGACATTCTTCGCATAGGTTGTTTGAAAGGTTTTTAGTCAAGTTTGATTGGTCACTTATGCTCTACCAGTGCCATGTCTAGTCCTGGCATTTTATCATAATTCCAGGCTAAAAAATCGTTATATTCGAACAAAAAATTAATTAGATTCTTTTGAAATTCTAGATTGAGTTTTGCACTAATGAAGATTGGTCATGGGTTGGCCTTAGTGCTAAGAATGATTTCTTTAAGGGGATCCTGAACTTCCACTGGCTCACCATCGAGCTTCTTTTATGTGATTTTAATGTCCCTGAGCTTTAAAACCCCTGAAGGATCTTACTCATCATCTTCATAAATGCATTCAGTCGAGCAGATATGTTCCCAGAACAATCCTTGGAGCTTTTTAATAACCTTCTTCTCCCTCTTAGAAATCCTTATATTACCCAAAAAAATCAATGTTGTTTATGGCCATTGTTTGGCCCTATTGACATAGGTTGTGAAATTTCCTCAGCCAAGATCAACTTCCTTTCTAAGCTTCTTTCTAGATCTATTAAAGTTGGTACCAACATGTTTGGCTGGTAATAAGCAGCATTTGTCATATGAACTTTCTGCCCGAATGGGTTTGGATCTGCATTCATAATTTCAACATCTTCCCCCCTAAAAATAATAAGCATTTGATGTAAGCTTGAGGGTAAACACAAGTTGCTATAGATCCAAACTTAGGCATTGACTCTATAACAGCCTGTTGGCCGAGTTTCTCTGCAAACTTTCAACTATATTGTAATAAACCATTCTGGTAGGGTCTCGCCTCCCCACAAAGTCGTGCAAGGAAAGTTCGTCCTTTCTATATCACTAATATTGAGTCCCCACCTCATGAATGTTTTTAGAGGTAAGATGTTGACCCCTACTCCATTGTCGAACAGAATTCTACTGGTCAATATCCCATTTGTCTCCCCTTTCACATACACAGGTTGAATATAATTAGCCAAATGTAGTTAGGGGTGTTCAATAGTAATTGATGGATGTAAAACTTCACCTTTTTCATTGAGATCATCCTTCAAAATATTTCTATCATGAGTAGTGGCTTACCCTTTGCCTGGAAGGTATCAGGCAAAAGGGTGACCCACATATCAGCATCTTTAAGTACTGGTGCGGTTGACACCACACCAATGCTTACTGCCTTAACTGTTGAGTGAGAACCCTCACCTTTCTCTGGATGCTTGTTAAGTAGGATTTCATATTGCACCCTATTAATGTTAACCAAGGCATTTTCTTTGTCTTCAACCTTTCTATTACTTCGTACCCAAAGTTTTTTACTGAATTCCATAACTTTTTCTTCATCACCCTTGGCTCGGTCATCATCTTCCTTGAGGATCCTTTCATCTCTTCTCACCAACCGAGTCTTCACTTATTCATATTGCTTACCATTTCTAGCCACCCACTTTTGCCTTTCCTCGGCTTTCCTCTATTCTCGGGCTTCCCAATACTGGTCTTCCTCTAATCGAGCTTTTTGTTTTCTAGCCAATATCTCCTCTTTCTTCTTTAAGTCATGCTTTGCCTCCATTTCTACTATAGCAGCCTGTTGCTTCTATGCCTGAGTGAGTTCCCTCTCCCTATGCTTGGGATGTTGAATTCTTGCTAATACACTCGACCTTATTTTTGGCTCGTATGCCTCCCATTTTTTCTGGCTTAGATGGGTAAGGTTTAAAAGTTTTAGGCACTTGGCTACTGGATTCAAGTTAAGCCTTAGTCATTTCAGCATAACTTCTTGGTGGATCACATGTATGCTTTATGTCGGGAAATTGAAGCCGATGATGAACATGTGTCTTCCTTTTGCTACTAGCTAATGCCTAATGTTTCTCAGGTTCATGTTCAGAGTTCTGGATCTTTCTTTAGGGAATGATCTCAAACTCTAATTTTTCAGTTTGGGCACATGAGATAAGTATCAATGGCATTTCCCTGAGCTGGAAGCTTCTCTTTAACATCTTCTAATAGATCTACCTTTTCCCTCAACCTTAAAGGAGAGTAAGGCTTCTGATATTCTAGGCCAAGTGGAGTCACAGTCACCATTTTGATATTTATCCCAATTGACTTTTTATTTGGGAATGGGGTTGTTTCAACGACCTGATGCTTGTCCTTTGGGGGAAAATTTAATCGGTCATCTTCAATTGCCTTCTAGATAAAATTCCTAAAACATGACAATTATTAGTATAATGATGATTTGAGTTATGCCATTTACAATACACCTTAGTTCCGGTACATGTCTGACACTTAATTTAATCTTCCCATCCTTCAACAAAGCATCAAATATTTCATCATCTCTTGCAATGTCAAAAGAATATGCCTTGGCTATCTTTCTTGTTTCAGCTTTCTTTTTAGGCATGGGAAGAGGTTTTATCAGCATGTCGCACTTATATGGCTTACCAGCCTTTAGCTCAGCCATACATATCTTTTCCACCTCCTCCTCCGAGTCCGAGTTATCTTGGGGAGTAGGGAAGGCAACTTGATCTTTAAAATAAGATTCTTAGGATGACGCTTTCTTCTGATCTTTTTTCCTTGAGGAGCCATTCAAAACTTATGACTCATTCTATAAGATCATAGAGATCACGAAACCTGGTGCCCTGAAAGCATTCCCTAAGCGTCATGTTCATACCTCTAAATGCTAACTCCACCAATTCTTGCACGGCCACTGCAGTAGAACATTGTGTTTTTAGTCTCCCAAATCAAGATATATACTTTTCCATAGATTTCCCAGGATATTGAGAAATCTTGGCGAGGTTGGCCAATGTGATCGATGGCTTAGAATAATAGAATTCTTCTGTGAAGGCCCTTGTCATATCGTCCCAATTCTAAATTGAATTTTTCATAGGCATTATTTACCATTTTAAAGTAAGTTTAGTCAGTGACAAGCTGAACAATCTTATTTTCAAAAAACCATGTCTCGAGAGTTCCCCACATTTCACTGTGAACCTAGAAATATGTTCCCTGGTGTTCACATTCTCTTCTCTTGAGAACAAGGTAAACTTTGGAGTTTTGTATCCTCAGGGAAAGGGGTACATATTATCCACCCACTCAAGGTAAAGGATCCCATAGAACTATTGAGGCTGTATATTAATATGCACCTTAAATTGTTGCAATCTCCAGGAAAAATCATCATCATTCAGCTGATTAACATGGTGGACATATGGTTGTGGCTGAGGTATAGATCCCTCTGATTGTTTTGAATTGGTTTCTATGGCCTCCCTGCTCATAACTAATCGCTTCCACTCGCCTTACGATCTCATACTAGGGCTGTAACTCATTGCTCCTATTAGAGGTCCCCTGTTGCTATCTTAGAACATTCCCCATGTCATATCTATTGGCAATTGCATCCCTTCAGTCTTCTAAAATCCTAGTTAGATGGTTAACTGAAGCACTAAAATCTCATGCTAAGTCCCTAATCTCATCTTTGGTTGATTGATTCTCCTAAATAAAGGGTACTGAAATCTCGTGCTAAGTCTCTAATCTCATATTTGGTTGATTGATTCTCCTTAATAAAGGGTTTAAAGATTCGACCTAGCTGATTCATAAGTTCAGTGAACATATCACTGTTAGCCTGTGCTACAATAGTTCCCAGGGTTGTGATATCAGCTACACTAAGTGTTATAGGCCGATGAGGAATAGGGTCCCTAAAATAGTTTGGGTCACCCACATTTCTAGACAAGTTTATGATGTGATCGTAATGGATATAGGGAATCTTGTCATGGTATTAGTCCTCTCAGGCACATTACCAGAGTTTTTAAGGTCCTATTCAATGCCAATCTCTCCAGTCTCAACTTCCTCTCTAGGAGGTACAATTGCTAAATCATCTTCACCGTTCTTTTGACCATTCTTAGATTTCTTGGATGTGGTAGTTTCATTAGTACCCATAGTCATACTTTATTTCTTAGGAATGGTCCCACTGGGCATCCCAAAAAGTGTTTACACTCGACAAGCTTGGTCGTAAAGTCTTTATATTATTTTAAGAGGGATCCCGCTTAAGAAATGACTATTGGTATAATCCAACACAAATAATGAGCAATAATTCTTTAGGGATTTTTATTCATTAAGCAGCAAGTACAATTACAACTTAATATCCAAACAATGAAAAATGAAAGAAAAATCAAACATAAATGATAAAACCTTGATTGAGGTTCCAAATATAGGTCGAGGGCTGTCAACATTGTCCGAGCAGGCATTTGGGCTTGAAAACATAACTACCATCGTCTAGATGTAGACTGAAGGTCGTCACCATCCTTGGGTAGGATCTGATATCTAGATGGATGACCGTCAATCGTGGTTAGAGAGATGTAGGTAGCTTATGCCATTACTCGGTCCAGCTTTAAGCTGTGATTGGATTTGAGAGCATATTGTTAATTTTGAGTAATGAATGATATCAGATGCCTTAGGGATTTGGGTCATTTCCTATTTATAGTGACCTATTTGGGGCATTTTTTGCCAAAGTGTTGTCTGAGGAGGTTGCAACCTCCTGGGTCATAGTCAATGTGGAATAAGAGGCCCAGACTCTGCATTTCTCTAGTTCAAGTATCAACTCTTAATCATGCCTACTTAGGCCCAATGTGAAGGTGCGTAAAAAGGATGAAAGATTAATAGTTAATTCAGCAAGTTATCAAGGATCAAAAGAATTAGATTTAAATTGAGTATCAGAAGATTTAACCTAAGTTTTTTACCATTGAGTCGTAGGTGTGACCAAAAGATAGCAAGTGCGACCACTAAATATGCCCTGAATAGATTTTCCAAGCTTCAAGTAGTCATAGGCACGACCAAGGAACTCGTGGGCCCAACCAAGTGTGCAAAAAAGATCCATTAGCTAGTCACGACCTAAGATAGAGATTGACCAAGCATGCAACCAGTAGTCAAGAGCACGCCTGGTAATAGTTGGTGCAAGTATCATATGAACCTAAAAGAATCAGATTCCAACGGCTAATTCTGAAGTCCAAATATGAGTGTCACATAGAAAGCCACTTTGGCCCATTTGAAGGTCATGGGTGCAACTCTACAGTAACGGGCATGATTGAACTTTGCAAATTCATTCAATGATAGGCATTTGGTCAAAGAATTAAACATGATGTTATGGCATCATATAATAATGACTAGTTGAAGTCTTTTTGTATAAAAATGAGTTGAAACCACAACATTTAAAGAGTTCTAGTAACCTCAAGTATCCAACTTTGTATTTCAAGTCTAGTACTCAATCCTTATTATATTATAGGGTTTTTTTAGCATTTAATTACTCATTCAATCATTTGGGTTGAGTATAGGTTGAGATAGTCTTTAAATCTCTTTTAAAACGTCATGAGATAGCCTTCTAAATCATGAATTGTGAAAGGTTTGAGTGTTAACCTTTGAAAACACTTGGAATTTTTTAGTGTGAGGTTGGGTGAGTGAGTCATGTGTAAAATTCACTAAAGTCACTAATGGAACCCATAGTGTGAATTGAGAGAGTAGATGTAGGGATCATTAATACAAAACCACTATAAATTTCTTGTGTAACTTTATCTAACTTTATTTTTGTTTATTATGCTATTAATTCAATCAAGCTTGCATAATTTTCAATATATTAATTCAACCCCTTTCTTGATGTATCTAGATACAAACAATTCCTAAAACGGAATATATTAAACATTTTTGTTAAAATTATTAGTGGCATATTTAATACTTTTCTAACCTAAAGGATCAATTTAATATTTTTGTCATACTCAATAGGAAAATCGAAGATTTTCTCTTTAAATTAAGTTGTTAATATTTAACGTTATTTTTTTCTTGAATATAATGTCGGTTGAATCCATTTTTATAAAGTGGCATGCTAACATGATAAAATGTCATCTTTTTTTTTTATCACTAAATAAATTCATTAGTTTTTTTTGTATGATATGAGATTTTTGAAGAAATCAACCCCTCTCTCTCCTCCTTTATTTTAGTATTAGGAAAAATATCATCAAAGAATTCACTCAAATCAGTAATATGTTTTTCTTCACCCCTATAAAAAACCATTCTTACCAAAGCATAAAGAATAAAAGCTACAATATGGTCTTGTTGTTCTGACAAAGCACCGGGTCCTGATGGTATTAACTTTTTCTTCTACAAGAGAGCTTAGGGTTCTATTAAGCATGATATCTTCAACCTAGTCAATGAGTTTCTTGTCACGGGCTAGCTTACAAATGATATCAAGTAAGCTTTTATTACTCTGGTCCTAAAGAAGGTTGCCTCCATCTTTATTAAGGACTTCATACCCATCTCTTTAATTCATGTGATTTACAAAATTATGGCGAAGGTGTTAGCCAATAGGCTCAAACTTGTAGTTGATATATTATCAACCCTACTCAAATAACTTTTATTGTAGGCCATCAGATATTAGAGGGTTTCCTTATTGCGATTGAGGTGGTAGACTTTTGTAAGAAGAAAAAACTACAGGCCTTTTTAAAATTGATTTTGAAAAAGCATTTGACTCTATTAGGTAGGAATATCTCTTCTAGGTGATGTCTGCTATGGACCTTAGTGGTAAATGGTGCAGGTGGATTCTTAAATGATTTGATGGCTCCAAAGCTTTGATTCTCATTAATGGTGTTTCTTCTTGTGACTTCTATCTTTTTAATAGTGTTAAGAAGGGGTGTCCCTTATCCCCTTTCTTATTTATTATTGCTATTGACACTCTATCCTTAAAAATTAATAAGATGTGTGGTCTTGAGCTTTCGTCAAGTGTTTGATGGAATGGCTTTGTGATTTCTCATTTACAGTTTGTTGATGACATGTTGTTATTCACCAAGCCTTGTGTCTCGGAGTTATTGTCCATTGCAAGGATGCTTCGGTGTTTTTCTTTGATTTCGGGACTGAAGATCAATTTCCATAAAAGTTCTATTTCTAGAATTGGTGTTGCACCCTCATTGCTTCCTGCAATTGCCTCTTCAATCTTTTGCATAAATAATGGAGTTACCATTCATTTACTTAGGCCTACCTTTTGGGGCTTCACCTAGAAGATTGGCTACTTGACATCCTATTATTTAGAAAATTCTGGGTTGTCTAGCCTTTTGGAAAGGTAAAATACTCTCTCGTGTGGGGAGATTGGCTCTAATTAAATCTGTTATCTCTTCTTTACCTATCTACTATCTTTCAGTGGCTAATATGTTTCTCATCTTCTTTTCACTAATTGATAATATGTATGCAAATATTGTATAATATTTTTATTATATTATATGCAATATCAAAGATTTTATTAAATAGTAATGGATATACAATATCATTACAAAATTAATGTTGTTTAAATAATTAAAATGCTTAATTACATATTGATAGAATTTTTTTAAAGAAAATAAATATTCAGTTCGCTTGCGGCATCATAATTTATGTATTTTATTATTTCTAATAATAATAGTATTACAAATTATCTATTTGATTTATCATGGTTCTAAAATGGTGATTGCATTATGGATTATTGAGCTGCCAGTCCTTTATTCCACTAAAAAGAGTGTAATAAGGAGCTTGATAATTCATGTAAGTTTTCTAAAGTCACTTTTTTAAAGCAATTTTATATTGGATTAAGAGTCAATTTTCCTCTTTAAGTTTTTTTAAATGTTCAATTAAGGACAAAATTAACTTTTTGTCTAATTAACTCCCAAAACTTGCGATTTTGGACCAAAATATTCCAATTGTGCCAAATCGGATAAATTTTCAATTTCAATTCAAATCAATTTTTGGCTAAATTTGGCATAGTTGGAGTGATTTGATCCAAAATCACAAGTTAAAGGAGTTAATTGGACTAAAAGTTAATTTTATTCTTAATTGGACATTTGAGAAAAGTTTATGAGGTAAATTAAACATTTATCCTTTTATATTATATGAAAAGAAATTACTACTTTGATTAAAAAATATATTAAGTCATGTCTTTGACAATAAAACTAATGGCTAACATTTCTTTGATCATCAAGGTATATTTATCAATCATATAATTTTGTTGTAAAAAACTGTTCTAATTAAGGGAAAAAAATCATATAATTCAATGTCAAATTATCATTTCAAGTAATGGCACTATGACTACAGTTGGTCAGCAGTTTCTAGTTCTATGATATTGTCAGAGCAGTAAAATACAATTGGCCAATATAACATCTACGAAGTTGATTCCAATGGTAAAAAAAATATATATTTTCAATAGAAAAGATTTAAAATTTTATATACATTTATATTTTCTTACAATCTTTCAATTTTATAATTTTATTTAAAAATTCAACAAAAAGTTATACTTTTAGCCTAGCTATGAGTGCGAGCAAAAACAAATACCGAGTAAAAGATGAATAATTGATATATATATATATATATAGGATTGACTATAAGGTCATTAATTGAGAATTAGAAAAAAAATCAAATTTGATTCATTCAAAATCCAATTTAGATATAATTATTCCGATTTTGATGTTCTAACTTATTATAAATGTATAAAATTTAATTTGAATAAAACTAACATTTTGAGTCTGATATGTAGTCCATATGTATATGCTACATGTGAATTATATATAATTGTTAAAATGTAGACACTTTATTTTTTAATTATTAATGTTTGATATTAAATTTATGTAAAAAAAATGTATAAATGTAATAATATGCTACATGTTAGACTTGCTCTTGGTAACTTAAATTTTTTTTTTTAAAAAATGTGATTACAGGCTGTTCGTTTTTCATTAATTATTTACAGTTACTAATGGGTATGATAAAATATAAAATTTAACATGTGAATAAAATGAGAATGAAATAAGATGAACAGAAAATTCAAATGCCATGCCTATAATATAATCAAAGTATCCGACACGTCATAATGTAAACAGCATATAATCTATTAATC
>CAOJBK010220080.1:0-13540 GCA_948294925.1 Codiaeum variegatum
TCATTAACAATTAATTAAACTCTTTAATTAGTCATTAATATGATTCATACAAGCTAATGGGAATCACCATTTAGTATATGACTTAATAGGTTCATGTTCTGATTAGCAATGGGATAAAGAAAACTCTTTTCTTCCTACCAAGTGTGTTAATCTAATTCCACACTTAGTCCCATAAGTCGTGGTTGATGTCTAGCATTCCATGTCTCGACTTCCTAATTAGAAAATGAATGTTGGTGATCATATCCTGAAATTTGCATGGACCACTAGATCATAATTATCGTGCACTCGAATCCCTTCATTATGGATTCTCAATCTTAGTTAGGGTAATGAAAGAAGTTAAACCCTATGTGCCAGATCATATGACCTCTATCTGGTGTGAGTTCTCGATAAATCAGTTCCAACTAGAAACTCTTTCTAGTGAACCTTATCCACCCTGGCCAGGGATTTGCATATCAAGAATAACCAAAAGTCATAGGATTATTTCCTTAGTTACCCAAGTTTATGAATCCTTTCTTGGATAAATACTTATCCCAACATACCATTGATTATGGGTACCACATGCCATATACCAATACATGACTAGCATTGGTATGTAAGCAGTAACAAACCATAGCCCCCAATATGCCAGATAACATGTCACCTCAAGTCTAAGAATTATATGCACAATTATGATCTAGATGATGTGATATTGACTAGTAGGTAATGACCTATGTATCCATCATCTAACGTCACTTCTCAACTTACTCATCTCATGAGTGTTCTCATGTGTTGTCATGACATCAAATGTCTGTAGCATGAGACTCATTATCTCCATACCAATAAGTATCTAATACTCATCATGGATGATAATAGAGGTGATGGTTTTCCAGATTAATGGCATCCCTACCAATAATCTTATAACCATGAACAACCTTTAAAGCATCTATTAATAGGGCAATTTATCACTCATATTCTTAAACTCTTTGAGAATAGATACCCTAGAGAATACTTAAGGGACATATATACATTCGATACAAGGAATGTTTTCACTTAAAGAACATATATACTACAGCCAGTTAGGTTTTCATTTACATTCACATGCTGAGTGTAAGCTCTAGGGCATACACTGCTAACAGACACATATGTGCCAAAGCCCTTCCTTGCTTATTACATTTAAGGGAAAAAATCAAAATAATATTCAACCAAAATAATAATAATAATAAAAAAACTACTTTAACTATACATTTACCTGATATCTCTGTCTAGTCATTGTCCTTTTGTCAATAGTTGATTTGTCTGTAAAAGATCTTTTTGAAGGTCTTTTGCCTCTTGATGCAACTAATGCTTGTTGGGGCTTATTTCTGGAAGTAACTGGTGAGTTACTTGTCCCTACTACATCTCTGGTGTCAATCCTTGAGATTTTTGCCAACATTTGGTTATCACCTTCCATCAATGGCCACTTCCTTCTTTTCTGTTTTGGCTACAGAACAAAATTAAGAAAATAATAACCAATTAGACAATTAATGAAAAAAATAAAATAGACACATTACCTGAATAGGACTTGAATCACCAATGGGATTTTGGTTATTTCTTTTATGGCATCCTCATTTATTATATCCATACTCTTTGTAAACACAACACTGTATCTTAGTACCATACCTAACAAACTTACTTGTATGCATTTTTCAGTCTTTTTTTTCCTCCCCTATACCCTTATTCCTTTTCCTTTTAGGCCTACTAGGCATCTTCTTGAAGGGTGGAGCATGCATTAGTGGTTCTTCTGACTCTGACCATATTTTACTACTATTTAATGAAGGAACAGACCAATCATAAGTCTTTATATACACATCCTTCTTATAGAAGTCAGAAACAGAATCATCAACATTCTGTCTCAACCAATGTATGCTTGAAATGCCATAGATAAATGGAATACCAGTCAATTGCCATACTCTATATGAACAGGTTCTATCATTCAAGGAAACCATAAATTGATCATCATAAAACTTGACTTGGAACATATTATTCTTAGCTACCTTAGGAATGCAAACCCTAGACTCCCATTTCAATCTCTCCACTTTCTTCCTAATCGTAGGGCATAATATATCATCTCTTTTATCCATGTAGTCATATTTGACTTGATGCCTCTACATAAGTGAAGTCCTTATCTCTTCCACTATATCAATAATATGCATAGTCCTGGCCTTTCATATTACACCATTGAAGGTCTCAGTAATGTTGCTGTCAACATTATCTCTACAAGGCCTTGTTAATATGTAAGCCTTGCAATAAAACCTAGGACCCTTCTCTAGCATAACATCAGTTACCAATGGATCAAATTCCCTTAATACTTGTAGCTCTTCAGTGAATTGGGCTTCATGAGTGGCATATACAGCCCTCTAAAGTAACTCCTTCAGTTCTTGTCCACTGAAAACCTGCTTCCAATTTGCATATATGTGCCTTGCACAATTGCGTATCTCAGCATTTGGAACCATGGTATTCAACACATTCATGAGTCCCTAATAAAAAATAGAACCACAAGTATTAAAAAAGTACATAAAAGAAGAAAATTTGGCAAAAAATGCAAATGCAATTAAACAACATACCTTCTGTTGATCATAGATAAAAGTCCAGCCATTGCCATCTATAATATTGAAATCATTGAAGAACTTAGTCAAAAACCATTTCTAATTAGCTTCATTCTCAGCTAATACTACTCCTCATGCAATTGGGAACATCTGATTATTCCCATCATGCCCAATTGCACTCAAAATAGCTCCTCCTAAAATGGTTTTAAGGAATGCTCCATTTAGTGAAACTACATGTCTGCACCCTTTAATAAAACCCTTCCTTAACCCACTAATGCAAATATATAACCCTCAAAATTCTAATTTTCCCTTACTGTTCAACTCACATTCCAAATCAAAAGTACCTTTCCTATCAACATTTTCAGTTCAGCCACATAAGACCTTAATTTGGCATATTAAGCTTCATCACTACCCCTCAATTTTTCAAGTGCCATTTTTCCCCTATAGCATGAAATATCGGTAACCTTTAAAACATAAGTCTTCATAATGTCTTTATCCATCTCTGTTGTGCTATAGGTTAACTTCTTTATAAACTGGTTCAAAACTTCATTAGCAAGAAACTTAGTTGTTGCCATCTTATTCACCATCACCTTGTTGCATATGTGACCAGCTGTCACTGACTTAACCACAAATGACCTCTAACCCTTTAACTTAGATCCATACACTCTCTATGTGTAGTGCAATTATTGCACTTTATTTCCATTTAAAGTAAACTAGTCCTTCTGCACCAAACCCCATACCCATTAAGTATGGCATACTTTTATAGAGCTACCCTAAATTGTTCTAAATTGGTGAACACTAAACCTGGGACCCAATTAAGTTCAACATGATTACACTTAGGATTGTATAGCACCTTCTTAACTTCGGTCTTCTTATTCACATCCAAATCATCCTCATCACTGGTAACAGGGGTTTGTACCTCATTAGAGTTGTCTGGATATTCTGAATGATATCCACTTCCCCTACTTCCTTCATGATTAGAACCCTATTCATTACTAGTTCGAATATTTCCCCTACTCCCTTCCAGTTTATCCAACCCTAAACCATAACCACTATTAACCAAAATATTTTTTTACTCTTTCATCTTCTTCCTAACAAAAACATGCTCTTCATCATCATCAGATTCAGGCATGTCACTACCCAAATCCTCATCCTCTTCACCATCTACAGGTGGTTCATAATCCTTATCCTCACTATCATCCTCACCCTCTGCTAGAGGTCCTTCACCTTTATGTTCACTCTCTTATTACCCTTCACCTATTTGATGTTCAATATCATTTTCTACCCCTTCATCCTCCTCAAGCCCTTCCACCACTTCATCCCCTTGTTTGTCATACACAACAATCTCATTACCCATTACATTAGGCTGTGATGCCATTTCAGGAGTAGTAATACTCATATTAACACATTCAAGATAAATTGATTAAAAAAACCAAAGTCTAACCCTTCATCAAACATCTTCTTGCACTCATCATCTGTCTCCACAAAAACTGTACTCCAATGCTTACCCAAAGGCCTACTCCTTCTAGGAGGATCATAGGCCATGTTTAGAAAGTGGCTAAAACCTAACGCTTTAACTATTTGCTCAATATACTTCAATGTTAATTTTCTAATGCCACTCATAGCTAATGTTCCCCCCCCCCCCAACTGTATCTCATTATGTCTATGTTAAACACAAAATTTCCCCCATAATGCAGTTCAATAGGAACTCTACAAAGCAAATTCAACATGCAATTTTAGTCACAACTATCGAAAATGAATAAAAAATTTAATTAAGCAATACAAACAAAAATCCCAAAATGAAACCCTAAAATTGATTTTAAAAAATCCTATATTCCCCAAATGCCATGGTAGATAGGGACCACTATGAAAGGTCCACTTCCATTTCAACCGACATGCAATCCACTCATTAAAAGAAGACATTAAATATACACTTACCTCTTTTGTCCTTTCCGATTTGCACCCATGGTAGCTTGGGACCACTATCGGTTGATTTGACTCAACAACAACACCACATGCGAGGTTCCACAGTGAAGATTTGATTCCTCATGTGTTGTTTCTTGAGATTAAAGTTACTTAGGGATTCGATTTTAGAAGATGATGATGCATTGAGATTTTGGGGAGAAATAGAAATTAGGGTTACAGTGATTTGGGTAAAAGTGATTTGGGGAAAAGTTAACGACTACTTTTCTAAATTTTAAAACTTTTTTTTTGTTTATTTATTTAATTCTGAACATAAAGTTGAGGTGGCATAAGTTTTTTCCATGTCATGTCAAAACAACATTATTTTTTACAGTAATGTGCCACATCAGCTCGCCTCACGTGCCTGATGGATCTAGGGTAGATTTGTTATTGATCAAAAAGTTGGATAGTCAAATTGAAACTTATTATAGTATGTGGTAGATTTGATAAAAATCAAAAAGTTTGGGATAAATTTGATGGTTTTGCCATAAAAGTATAGTTAAATAATAAAAAAAATTTAAAATAATTTAAGAATAAAGAAAGCTGATACTTTTAAAGAAAAAATGTAAAAATAAAAAGGGAAGAAGCCATTTTAAGGGAAAAAGGAAATGAAAAAATAAATTGGAAAATTCAAGAGAGAGAGAGAGAGAGAATTTAAAAGAAAGCTGAGAAATGATAAAAAAAAATAAAAAAAAAGAGGAAAAAAAGGCAACTGTAAAAAAAATATTGAAAAAAGAAAGAAACAGACGGTTAAAAATAAGCTGATAAAAAAAAAAGCCCTTTCAGTTCAAACCTTGGACCTAAGGGAAAGAAGACCATTTTACAAGCTTTAACCACTAGACCCCATGAAACTCATTACTTATTTTACGTGCTTTTTAGTCAATAATTCCTGGACCCAGGTCCAGTCAATAATTTGCATTGACAAAGAGACCCATTTCATAAGTTTCAAAGAGGATTAATGGGGGAAAATTGAGCAAGTACGCAAAAATTGAAGATTTAACATTTGACAATTTACTAAAATTTTTAATTTTTGACAAAATCTATATATCTATATTTTATGTATAAAAATATGGAAGGGGATAGACACATTTACTAAAAAGTCCTTGTTAGTTATCTATGATGTAAGGTTAATAAAGTCATTTAATTATTAATCATTAAATATGTAAATTAAATAAGAAAACAAATAAATAAAATGGAACATTTCCTTGAAAAATGGAACCTACCAGACAAATATTTACATAATAAAGAAAAAAAAATAGAAAATATTGATGTAACACAAATAAAAGAATAATGTTAGACAATCTGCCTATTTGCAATCCAACTCTACCCACTCATCTTAAATAAATAAATTCTGTAAATAAATATTATTCAATTGGTAAATATGCATAAAGGTTAATTATTTAATTAGTGAAAGTAGTATTATTATAATTTATTTAAGGTAAATAAATATTATCAATTAGTGAAGTAATAATGTTAAAATTTATTTAAGACAGGTGGATTGAGTTGTGTTACCAATAGGTAGGTTGTGTAGCATTACTCCAAACAAAAAATAAGCTTTTTTTTTTATTAATATTTACTAAACTTCATCCTATGAAATCCTAAACCCTCTAAATAATGAGACATATTAACAATATGCAAAATATATTACATAAATAGTTATGAGGAGGACAACCAAAATACTAAATCGCTTTCACTATAATCTTAATTATTAGATTATTATGATAATTATAAAATTAATTAATAAATTTACTTGTATTGTTAATAGTTATTTTTAAAATATAAAAATAAATTATTCTTTATCAAATTTATGTTAAGGAAATACTCATAACTGTGTAGGATAATCTAACTAGAATAGAATGTGCAATTACTGAGAATTTACTTTTAAAAATAATGATATAAAACTTATCATTACACCATCAAATGTTAAAATTGAAATTTATAATGGTACACTCTTTTCTAATAAAATCAATCTATTTAAAATTTTTATAACAATATTTATTAAATTTCAATGTGTGTTTTATTCTGTTTGTATAAAAGGGGTCGGTGATTTTAAAAAATACCTTATGATTTAGGCCACTATTAAATAAATGACTTGTGGTTTAGAATATTTTGTAAATAGGTGCTTTATGGCTTGGGCCTCTCTTAAATTCAGGGCTGGCCTTAGTACACATGTCACTTTGCATGTGCACCACATCGTCACTCATTAACGAATGCCTTAAAAGATAACAGAATAAATCACATACCATTTTCTTAAAAAAACTATCATAAATCCTATTTGCAATTAGCATAAACCCTAGAGTATTTCTTTTTTTTTTATGTTTATTTCTTTTCCTATTTTTCTTAACTTCTAATTCTTCTTTTTGAAAGAACATCGATTTGTTCTTACCATCTGACTGTTGCTTTGCATTTTCGAGTTATGTTGCTAATGAGAAGGTATGGTTCTTTTTGAATTACATCGATTTGTGTAGTTTTTCCTCCTTTTGTTTTTCATGGTTTTGATTTTCTTTTTGTTTCTAATTTTTCAAATTACTTTTGATTATTTCATTCTAGCTTTTGAAATTCCATTCTCTCTTTGGATTTGGAGGTTGTGATTATCTCTCTATTTACGTTTTTCAGTATTTTCTTCTCTTTAATTTTTATTTCTAGCTCTTCTTTGTTGTCATTGTTCTTTCCTGTGTGATTTAGTAATTACGAAGTTCGCCTTGCATGTGGAGACCATTAATGGAGGCAGTGGATTGACATTATCCTGATTTAGTAATCTATAAATCCTTTGTTGCCTTTATTCTTTTCCTCTATGATTTGTTAAGGGTTTTATTAGTTGGAGTAAACTGACAAATTGACATTATCCTTCATATTAGGAATTTACTTTTTAATATTCTACTTATGTTAGCAGTAGAGATTTATGGTTGAGTCTTTGAAAATATGGTTTATTATGCTGTAATAGAGTCTTGAAATTAATATTCTTTGACATCATGGTTTATTTTTTTTATTGAATAAATTTAACTCAATTTTTACATTTTATGCTTTAGTTTGTAATTCATGTAAAAGCCATTAATCGATCTATACAAAGGGTGTGTGTTTTACTTTGTAGATACATATGTGAAGTGGTTATTTATTTGAATCTATTTTTAGTGTCATCTTAGTCTTTGTAATGTTTAAGTAATTAGTCAATATAATTAATTTAGTTATGTAAAATAAACTAAGCTAATTTGTTTAATTGATTGCAGATCCCGAGGAGAAATATATGCCACTGCTCAAGCTTAACATGCTAGTAAAGAGGTGCACAATGTTTATATGGATTTGGGCTAGAAGATTATCACTTTGTTATACAACTTATTTATAGTAAGTATAAGAGTTGACTATTAATTTGGTTTTGTGTATCATTTGAAATGTTTGATAATGGTGAATTTTTGAAAAGCTCTATCATAGTAAAGCAAGTCAAATGTATTTTATTATTTTATAATGTTATACTTATATGCTGTAAATATTTATTTTTAATTATGTTACATTATGGAATTGACAAATATCATTTTATGACTAGTTCTGGACGTTTTGCCAAATGCATTTGAGGATGTAAGTTCTTGCTATAACATTTATAATTTTTTAAAAAATATATTTATAATTTGTGGTATTTTTTGTATTATCTTTGTATATTTAATTAAATTGAATATATAATTATTTATGCACTTTAGTTAGATATTTAGTTAGTATGTTGGATAATTGGTATTTAAGGAATGTAAATTAAGTTTCATTCATTTCATTTTTTTTATTAGGCTGCCATGACTTTGGAGCTTATAAAGGCTTTACTATATTACAATTAAATGTGAAATAGAGAAATTTATGATTTATGAATATATTATAATTATAGATGTTGAGATTGGATTTGAAAGATATAAATGCCTTGGGTTTTGTCATACTGTATTTCTTAAACTTCTTACGTCTTTTGGATTGGTATCAACTTTAATTACTTTTACAAAAGCAAGCAGGGGTTACATGGGATGTGGAGTTCTATAATAAGATGGTTAAAACTTGAGGTGGAAATGAAAAGTGATGTAAAGTAAGTTTCATTTACTTCTCAGTATGTATGTGTTGTAAAATCCTCATAGATAAGTTATTTTCTAGAACTCCTTTTCTGTTGATGATCCTAGTATTTTGATTATCTTAGTGATGGAGTTTCAATTTCTCTTTAGTCTCACAATTACAAGTTCATGAATATAGCCCAAACTTAACTTCGTCATATATAAGCATAAAGATATACTCTTTGCCTATTTTTTTTATCTTTGGTTAATTTGGTATCTCACTAGGAGTTGTCTGTTTAATTTCAGAAGTTTTGAGTTTAGTTTGCTTTAGGTTAACTTATTATTGTAGATATTCTTTTCTTTTGATCTTTGTGTGGGAAAAATATATGTTCTTTTCATTATTCCATTCAAGTAAACCAATACTTAGGAAAGTATTAATTATCAAGCTATTAATATGACAAGAAAATAGATATTCTAATATAGTTTGGACCTAACAATATACTTAAGGTCTTTATAATGATTTCTCAATCTTGGTATTATAGTAAATTTTTTATAACTAATATATTGACTTATACTTCAACAGGTTACCTGGTATGAGCTCTGCCTGCCAAGGTCATTAATTAGTACAAATAGGGGCGGAAGAGGCCCAGAAAACCAAAATAATGAAGTTAAGCAAAACAAGAGCTGTGACATAAAAACAGGACACCTCTGATGAACTCTAACCCTATCATGAATTAAAACCTGCAATTATTGATGCCAGATGGAGTTTTTGAACTAAGTTTAAAATTATTATTTCATTTATTCTTATTACTTAGAGCAAGGAAGACTGAATGTGGAAGGATAAGCTTAGAGAAAAATTTAAGAAAGGTCAAATAATGATTAGACTTATTTTAGCAAGTTTGGTTCTAATTGAACACAATATTCAAAGTTGAAACTTTTTTGTGTTGGAGAGGAATGTAAGCTCATGATTATTATATTAATGAGTAAGATATGTAATAAGCATGGATTCTCTCAATGAAGGTTTTGAGTTTTGTAGGGGGTATAACCTATGGAATAGTTTCTAATTTTTTCTCTTCACTGCATATCTATTATGTATGACGGATATATTTAAATTTCTATTATCATTTTAATTTAACATCTTTTTTAGTTCATGAACTCAATGTGCCTGTTTGCTTTGGTATTAGTAAATGCATTTCCATAAGATTTTGTGGCCTTTGATCTATTTTAATTTTAAAATTTTTATTGTTGTGTTTTTCTTATTTATACGGCATTAAAATGTATTTCAATAATATTTATGTAAGTTACAATCCATACTTGTCGAGTCTCATGAATTTAATATTATTATTGAAGACATTTGAAGTGTTTCATTTTGTATACATTCCTATTTATTGTTATACTAAATTTTTTTGCATAGTTGATACTGACTTTTGGACATTTGGTATAAAATTGCTAAAAATTATAAATTGATTTTCATAGTACTATTATGACTGAATATTCATTAAATTAGAGGTTCACAGTCTAAAATAAGAATAAAAGGTAAATATAATTTCTTGATGGTTACTGGATTGAAGGATGACGACACTTTAAAGAAAAGTTAAATGTTAGTATTATTAAAAAAAATAATTTAGTTGAACTTGCATTTTCTCTTCAAACAAATCATTTTTTTTTAATTTATTTTTCCAAATTTAGGTGTTCCCATTTATGGATGCCCATAGGACAACAATTAGGCTCAAGAAGAAGCCCATGATCCTTTTCTTAGTATTTTTTTTAATCAATGTTTATTTGATTCAACAATTTTGTTTTACATGCCCCATTGATTTGAATGATTCAATCTATTGAGATTTATGGCCTGCAATTATTTTTTGTGACACTAACACTATAAAAGAAAATGAATGGTTGATTGAAAATTAATTTCTAATCAATCTTTCTCAATACCATCTTAGTCTAGCAAATGAATTATCAAATGTGTAAGCAAAATTGGGCAAACATCAAAATGGCAAAGCACGGGCTGCCTATAAAATAGAAACCAAATATTAAAAAGTAAAGCACAGATTATGGAAATGTCGGCACCTAGCCATTCAAATTACTTCCATATCCATTCAAATAACTTTAGGTGTCCATGAAAGAAAGATTACGAAAATGACATTACCTTTCTTGGTTTGGAAGCTTAAAAAAAATGGCATCATGTGCATCTCAGAACATATGAAAAAATAATGTTATTGATAAAGATGGTTTTTATTAACCTCTATTCTAAAACAAACTCCAATTAGTTTTTTTTTCTCTCTAATTTTGTCTCCTCTGCACTTTCATCTTCTCCTTCTATTTCCAAGCATTGTTTTTTTTTTCCTACTTAAAAAGCAATCTATGTTGCATTTTACTTTCAAAGAGGTTAGTTTTGATTGCAAATTTTCCTTTTATTTGGAAGAGGACAATTTCTTCCTGCATTAACGAAGAGTCACCTATTTTTTTCTTTAGTCAATTACAATCAGTGGGTTTTTTTTTTGTTTCTCCTTAGTTATGGTTTGGTATGAAGGATTTGGTGGTGGATGGAGATTTTCACTTGGTTTAGTTATGCTTTGAGATCTTTAATTGGAAGCTGGATTTGATTCGCTCTAATTTTTTAGCTTGGCGTCAATGTTAGTCGTTAAGCTGTTTGCTAGATTGATTGAAATGTAAAGGTAATTTCTTATAGCATTTTGAGCAGCATTGGCAGTTTTTTGTTTTCTTTATGTCTTTTCTTCTTCTCTTGATTATTGGGATGAGTTAATGCATGTTCATTAATCTCATATTTTTCTACGCTTGGTTAATAAATGTTTGGTTTCATTATTTATACTATTTTTTTTCCTTTTAAATGGGTTTCATTTGTGTTACGACTTCATCTCCATTATGAGATGTTGGCCTTGAATTTATGCCTCGATGGGCTTTGGTGGTCTTAATATGATTTCTAGAGACTTCTTTCAACTTGCTATATTTTATTGATTTTTGTTATTAGATGATTATATCTAAGAGCATAGCTCATAATTAGACTTATAGGTGATTATTAGTTGTAAGTGACAGATTTCATCAGTGTCACTTCTAATTTCTTTATCTGTCATTAGGTTTAAAATTGTTGGAATGGTGATACATGATAAACTAACCTTTTTCCTTCTCATTTTAACCTCTTTCACATATGGCATATGATGCATACATGTAAACCTATTACTTTGCTACAAGTGATGTGTACAATATATTTTTCTTACCATTTGCCTCATTTAATTTTAATATTTGCATTTGGTTAAGGGAATAATTCTGAAATAGTTTTGCATAACCATTTAAGTGAAATTGCATTGCAATTTCATTTACGTTTCATTTGTTTCCTTTGTAATTTCACGTGTTGCTTAATTTAGTGAAACAATGGCATATTGAACTACCTTTTGGTGTTATAAATACACACTTGTTCTATTCAGTGTAACACCCAAACTTACACTCACTTCTTACTAGGGTGGTTCACTTTCTACTTTTATTAGAATGAGTTGATAATGGTTGTCTAAATATAGATTGTAGTGAATTTTTCATGCAATTTCCTTCTACTAAATTAAAATTTATGATTATTCTTCATGCTTAAATTTTCATTAGTAATATTGGATAGTTAATGATTATGTAAATTAAATATATTGACAAGGAAATATGATTTTCATGGGACTGATATCATTAATAATCTGGTTGATATCTTTTTATTGATTAATTTCTTGGAAGACAAAAATAATCTTATTTGGTGTTGTCCTTTAATTCAACACATTTAGATTGGACATGCATAATTCTTTTTTAAATTTATTTGTTATCATTTGTTGTTCATGCAACAAAAAAATAAAAAGAAATTCTATTTAAAATGTTGTTGTGTTGTGTACTGCTCTAACAATGACTTTTTTTTTTTCATCTTCAGTGGACTATTTCAAGCATTTATTGTCTGTGGCACTAGGAGAAATTCCCGAGTAAAAAGCAATCGTGGTCCCTAAATGGAAAATTTTTTCATATTAGTACCTAACCTTTGAAAAATGTTCCAACATACGGTCACTAGCCATCACCGGACCATTTTTTCGTCCGATCATCTGATGTGGCATGACACATCACCTAAAGTGTCTGACACGGTCGATATATTAGACGACACATTGGATGCCACATCATTTAAAAAAAATCCACATTGACATGTAATTCAAATTTTTAGAATTATAAAAAAAAAAATAATACCAGTCAATTAGAATAAGACACATGTTTATTTACCTCAACAGCTAAAAAATACTAATTCCCCACTCTTCCTTTTCATAGAAAATATATGCCTTCTTCTTTATCGGATACCCCATTGTTAGGGTTGTATGCCCTAGAACATGTACATTGTATATATATTTGCAATCTTAATCCAACAATGGCTTTTAATATATATGTTTCATTTAATGATTTCCTTCATTTTAGAGTATAACATATATATGTTCCTTGAGTCTCATGTGAGAGAATCTATTCTTAAATAGTTTGGGAATATGAAGATAGGTTCTCTTTGCCATAGGCTCTAAAGTAGGTTCACGATTGGAGGATTATTGGTAGGAACGTTATTAATTCGAAAAGATTGTCACCTATGTTGTCATATATGACAAGTAGGAGATATTTATTGGTATGGAGATAGCAAGTCTCATGCTATAGACATGTGATGTCATGACAATACATGGACATGCTCATATGATGAGTAAGTCGAACAATGACATTAGATGATAGACACATGAGTTTTATCCACTAGTCAATATCCTATCATCTACATCATAATTATGCATATAATCCTTAGACTTGAGGTGACATGTTATTAGTGGTTATGGTTTGTTACTGCTTACATAGTGATGCTATCCAAGTATTGGTATATGGCATGTGGTGTCCATAATCAGTAATATGTTGAGATAAGTGATCTCAAAGAAAGGATTTATTAACTTGGGTAAAAAAGGAAGGAATCCTATAACTTCTGGTTGTTCT
>CAOJBK010220226.1:0-12403 GCA_948294925.1 Codiaeum variegatum
CTCTTTAACCAATCTTTTCATTAAATCCAAAATCTATCACCTACATCAAAATAAACACAAAATCCACATTTTAAACTAAAACTCATCAACAATATAAAGCAATTAAGCACCATAAAATAGGATTAATATTGACTTATCAAAAGAACGTTAAATATCCTAATGGATAGTAAAGAATTGGATTCCTAGTGTCCTAAGTTTGTCTTTGACAAAATAGAGTTAATGAAATTACTTCTCCAATAAGTGTTGCACCATCCATGTTCACTTCATCCTAATCAATCTCATCGAATGGTGTATGGGAATCAAGTCCTACTTATCCCTAACAAAATTGATTCATTTAAAGGGGTAATGCAAAATCTATTATTGAGCACCTCGAGTGGATATTAATAAAGAAAGTGCATTACTAGATATATTCCACCTCAACTCTCTATTATCTTCCAAATATGCCCATGACTGAAGCTACTAGCATCTGATAGTGGCTGCAGAATTTTCAATATCAATATGTGTCTTATATCAAATAAATTCACATCCACACCTTTCTCAAGAAGAAGGACAACAATTTATGTGCATCCTTCATAAGAGGCTAAATGAAGAGCCATTCTCTTATCATAATCATCCAAATTCGGCTCCACACCTTTTTCTAACTCCTGTAGTACTCTTGCTTTGTCACCCTTACCTAAACAATGAAGTATTCTGTATGAACCTTCAAAATTGATTGTTTGGCAACGTAACCTCTATTGCATGTCCAATAATTCAAATCCATTGCTTATAATATAAACAGATATGAATCCTTTATGAATTAACCACAAGTTTGTCATTCGAGTGCCCATTTGAATTGAACAATCAAAAATCAAATTACATACAAAATATATGTCCAAAATCCAATCTTTAAAGAATTGTACATTTTTAACCTATGAAGCACGAACACTTCATTCAAATCCATTGCTTACACTTGATTAGGTTCATACACATCTAATCATTTTTTAAAAAGCGGATTGATTCAAATATTACACTGAGATGTAATCAAGTTCTATTTAACAAATTAAGCACATCATCTCAAAGCAACATCTTAACAGTTAGATTTGAGATCATAGTACAGTAAACTATTAATCTTGAGCAAAGTATGGACTTAAATTCATAAATATTTTAACTAAACTAACATAAATGTGATTGAATTGAAAACTACCTATAACTAACAGTAATAGGACCAAATTGAGTGAATCACTAGTACCTTGGAATTCAATTTGACAATGAGAAAACTCTTGAAAGTTATATCAACTTTGAAATCTTAATAGCTTGTAATGGAATTGCATCTAACAAAATCCTCGACGAACACCTCCATTCCAACTCATTGTTGGAGATAATCCCAAAACCCTAATAAGAGTTAAACAATAAGAATATCGAATTACCTAATTTTAAATTGAGAAAGAGAAGAGTAGGAATTAGTCTCAGCCTGAATCTGGACGAAGACGGCAAAGAAAGTGAGGAGACAGAGAGCATCAAAATTCTTCTATGGATATTTTGCATTAACCATCCCATATTCAAACACCAAATTTTCTCCACTAGCCTATTGTAGTGGAGGAGACGGTTGGGCATATTAGGGCAATAGTAAAGAGCAATGGCCAACGATTGTGGTGGAGGCGAGATATCGTGAAGGATGGAGAAGAGAGAAATTTTTGGATATAAACCTTAACATAGTGAAATTTTTTCTCAATAACCAAATAGAAATTTGAAAAAACAAATACCTGAAAAGAGAGGAAGAAGAAGGTGAAGGATAAAGAAGAGGCAAAATTGAGAACTTCGAGGAGAAGATAGTAAATAGGTCTTAAAAAGAAAAGGAAAAAAAAAAAAGAAAATTAATAGTAGGAGTGGGAATTGGAAAATGGAAAGAAATAGAAAAAATTAATAAAGAATTATTAAAACACTATTTAGAAATAAATTATTATTAATAGAACCTCATTTTAGTTTAGGAACCAAATACTTTTGGAATTGAAATTTTTTTCATTTTGGTTTCTAAATTGGTTTCTTTATTGCTTTTATCTTGTAGTGGAAAAAAAAATTTGCTTTTGCCACTTACTACTAACCAATATAATTTTATATTTAGTTTGTATCCAACCTATTAATTCATTTGACTAATTCAAATTTTATGAAATCATCATGGATTGATTTGGCTTAAATTGGATAATTTGAATGAATTGGTTATGAATTTGAATAGTCTTATTTGTAACAAATAAATTTAAAAAATCTCATAAATCAACTAAACAATTTTAGCTAATATTTAAAAAAAAATTAATTTTTTAATGATAAATTAAATTTTTTTTAAAATGATTTAGCTAAACAATCCATGATTTGAATTAATTCTAACACAAAAGATCATAATTTCTCTCTAACACGTCGTTATTTTGCAAGCTCTCATTCTAGTTGGACTGTCTCATAACCGTTCTCAACACGCATGATGTGCAAATTTTCAAGATTCATGCTCATCAACAAGAAAATCCACTTCTGCAATGAATTTAAGGGTAACGTGAATGTTTTTTATATTGATATTTCAAAAAAGAAAAAGTGTTTTTTATATTGATATTGCATTAAAAAAATCTTGGAAACAAATGCGTTATATAATTTTTCAACGAACTTAAAAGATATAGAACATGAATTGTTTAAATCTAAAACTGACAATATCTGGTACAAAATAGTATTTGACCAGTATATTAAAAAGTTTCATTTTTTTATAACAATTAAAAAGTTTATTATTTTTTTATAACAATTAAAAAGTTTATCATAAAAAATTATGTACCAATATTATTAAAATAAAACTCATATTATATTATTAATTTTTTAATTATACAAATTTACTGAATTCAATTGAGATTGGTCAACATCATCATTAAAAAAAATGAAAGTAAGGTGTATAAATATAAAAAGGCAAAATACATTTAAAAAAACTTCTGGTATTTTATTATATTGAGCCCATAAATTTTAATTATATTATATTTGACTCTTTAACATTCATTATATTTTTTATTAAGAAAATTTTTTATTTAAAATAATAAAGGTTTTAATAAAACACAATCAAGTTTAAGAATTCAATAAAATATAAAATACATTATAAATGACTTAATCAAGTATAAAATAGATGATAAAAATTTAATAAAATATAAAATATTTATTAAAGTATTCAATACAATATAATTAAAATTCAAAGGTTTAATATAATAAAATATCAAAGTTCATGGACATTTATGTATGTTGCCGTATAAAAATAGGGTCAGTTTAGATATAAATTTATAAACACAGATTCATGATTTACAATTCATCGATCTAAAATGTCGAAAGCTCCTTCCAGAAGCCACCAGTACACCAGTACTGGAAAAGAAGGAACAAGCAAAAAAGTAAATGGAGATTATACAAATAAAAATTTCAAAAATTATAAGTTTTTTTGAATAACCAAAAGCCAACATTATATATCAAATAAAGCAATGCTGTATTTATTTCGTGTCTTTTATATTTGAGTTGGAGGAGAAGTGTGATTTCCTTTATGAAAGGAGTCTTCCTCAACTTGATCAGCTAGCAAATGGGGCGCGGAGGCAGCTCAACTTCATGTTCAATGTCCATATTGCTGCTTGCTGTAATATCATCATAATCAACTCCTGCCATGGCCAATGCGTCTATCGAAGCTGACATCTTTGTTGTTTTTTTTTTCTTGCTCTCTCTTTTTCATTTTTTTTTCTGCCTAAATGAAACTGTAATCTTGAATTGTCATATATATATATATATATATTGACTATGTACGAAAGAATCTTTCTCTCAAAAAAAATTATTATAAGGGAGATTTTTTTTTCCCCATAATAAGGGAGAATCTTAATGATGATTAACTCAATGATCTATGCACATGATGTCACAAACACATGTTTTTATGTCAAGCTTTCAAATTTCATTCAGTCAAATAAAGAGAAATCTTGTCACAAGACTTGAAATCGAAAAATCAAATTAAAAAACTACCCACTGCTTGCCTTGTTGTTCGGGCACATGATTTGCTGAACTTGAGGTCGGGGGTTCGAGATGGTGGGGGAAAATCAAATTTAAAAAAAAAATTATAATGATGCATGGACATGCTATATATGATGAATGTGCAATTATAATATTTATAATGATAAATGTGCAATTATAATATTTATAATTATGCATGGACAGGCTATAACGTAATGATAGAAATATGAATGGCAATAAAATAAGAAAAAATGGTAAATTAAAGTAATAAATAAATAGAGATTCATTCTCTAGTCAGAATGGTATTAGGGATAATACACATTCATAATAATAGATAATTGAAAAATAAATTAAAATAAAGTGAAATTAAGATACAAATAAAAAGATAAATATAAAGGGGATCTCTCATTTAGCCATAAGGCATAGGAATGGTACATATTTCCCATTTTAATAAATATACATAAAAAGAGATAATGATATATAAAAAGAAAAATAATAAACATAAGAAAAAATCCTAATAAAAAGGTAAATTCGCTTCACTAACAAAAGGTCTGTTAGGAAACGAATTGAGAAAACTCTCCATTGGCAATCATATACCAAAAAGAAATCAGCTAAATAAATGACAAAAATAATAAATAAGTAAACTAAAAGATAATAAATAAATTTCTTAAAAAAAAAAAGAAAAATAATAAATAAGCAAATAAAATGACAGATTCATTCCATTAACAATGAATATGTTAAGAAATGAATGGGACAAACTCCTCCATTAGCAAGTATTTGTTAAGAAACGAATTTTTCCAACTGCCATTTGAATAAAATTAACAAAAAATAACAAACAATATATATAAAACAAACAAAAACGAATGAAATTAAATAAATAAAAAAGGAGTAAATGAATGAATAGAAATAGTAAAATAATCAAAATAATAAAAAAGTGATTTTGGAATTGTAACCCGAATGGGTTTACTAGCGTATTCCATTGAATGAGAATCAAATCTCGCGACATTCACCCTTCTTGCGAAGGGTTGGAGGTTGTTTTGTAAAAGTGGGTTGGTTGGTGTTTGTATTCAGAAGCTAAGCATTGTTAACAAAAAATGTTAACCGAAAAAGCCTTTAATTGATCTAGATTTAGATTAAAGAAAACAATTTTGAGATGTTGTTTTCCCCTATGTCAGATTAATAGGATTTAATTGAATTGAAACAAAAGTATCATTATCATTTAAAGAATTCTGCCTTTGGTTTGTGTTGGCAAGAAACTGGCGGTTCTGATGATTTTATTAAGCTAGAACAGGTTTCCGTTGTTTTCGAAGATGATTATTGGAAATGAATTCAGCAGAGGTTTAGGTTTGAAGGATTTTTAGTAGAAATTTTAGCAAAGATTTGATGTCAAAAACTTTTCTAAAAAATAAACCTGAATGGTCATATTAATAGGAAAACAGAATCTAGCAGTCAAGAAAAATTCCCATGCAAGCCTAGGGGCCCATTTGCCTAGCATAGAGCGCAGGCGTCTGGCACTAGGCTCATGCACCTAGCACTGGGCACATGTGCCTAGAACAAGGCTCATGCACCTAGTGTTGGGCCCACATGTCTGGCTCATAGCTTTGGGCCAGTCTATCTTGGTTCGTTTTTTGTCCGATTTGAGCCTGGTTTGAGTCTTTGGGCTCGTAATGATGGGCTAGAAATAATGGTGAAAAAATAAGGGTTCACAACTATACCCCTCGGCAGGTTCAGTTTGACTAAAATGGATCTGATAAGTATGAACTGTGTTGATGTAGGTTCATGTCTTTTGCCTATAAAAAGGGCTTTGAGAATGAGTTCTTCATATTCTTCCATCTCCTTCCTTTCTTTTATCTTTGTATTTCTTTCAAGAAATCCTACGATCCCGGCTTAAGCGACTCAAGAAGAGGAGGAGTTGGTTGCGGGTTTAGTTGTTACAACTGAAACACTCACTGATTGGACGGGTTCTATCGGTACTGGGATATACGGTCAGTTGACTCCCCCTTTGAACATTGATAATTTAACTACCGAAGACTTCAGTTTCTTCATGCTAGATCTTGATCTTGTGACTGTTCTGAATCTAGATATTTTGCAGAACAGATATGAGCACTCTAGCTGGAATAGCTACCCTATGGTACACACATTTTTCTCTCTTTTTCTTTTTGCTCTCTATTTTAATTTTTTCGCTCTTTATTTTTCCGCTATCTTTTTTCTTGTTCTCTGAAAATGAAAATTAAAATAAAAAATAACATTAAATTTAAAAAGGATAGAAATTTTACCTATATAATCACCAATATAATGGGAGGTAGATCAAAATTGTCAGATGTGGTGGCTTTTCTGAATCACTTCCCATAGGTGCGAGACCAAATTTCACAAACTCATATGATAAGAAATTATCATTCACTCTTGCTGAGAGATGGTGGAACACAACAAATACAATTCACCTGCATGTTGGTCATATGACCATGACACTACTTGAGTGGGCCTGTCTGACTGGCATGGGTTTTGGAACACAACATGTGAGTTTTATTGAGAGACTAAAGAATTCGACTGCTCTAGGACTTCTACTTGGAGTTATGCCTCCCATCAATGATAAAGGAGGGTCCCTAGGTCTTGGCTACTCACATTTCCGAAGAGTATGAATCTAACTACTTTTCTATTGATCAATGGGCCAGAGTTTATATGTTGATTATTCTATCTACAATCATTCTATACAATGAGAAGGGCCATGTGGACTTGAAAGTCATGAATTCCTTGATAAATTTGGATCAATTTGGTGATTACCTCTACTTGTCGGGCTATAGGTCTCCTGTCCAAATTTAGAGGCATAGGCATCCATGCGATGATGATCATTTGGGAGGTTAGTATTTCCGTTTTATTTTCATACTTGATTATTTTAGACTTGCCAATTTTGTTTTGTTTATCACAGCTTTGGGTTTTCACACACTTTCCTATCATTGCCCCCGCTATCGTTCCGAGAGACACTATTCTTCTTCCCTTGAGGAGGTGTGGGGTCAGAAGTCCTAGAAGGCACCACATGCTAGCTTTTCCTTTTCCCACTCTAGAGAGTCTTTGGCCACCATTACTAAGGAATATTTTGAATAACTTCACCTTTTACTTATCATGGATTTATTATAATCAGTGATTTTTTTCAAGTGGTATGGGCCCCTTTCCGGTATTAGGCTCTTATGGCAAACACTATGCCTTTACCTTTAGCCATTGCTACTACTGAGGGGTAGATCCTTCTGGGTCTACTGCTATGCGAAAGTTCTTTATAGGAGAGAGAGTTGTGACTCATATGACTTTAAGGGTAGTTATACTTATTGGTCGTCACATTGTCAAAAGGGAGCCCATGGACCAGATGTATGACACTCACTGAATAGTTAAGAGATCCATAGATGATTTCATTATAGAGGGATATTATATAATTTTTGTTGCATCTCACCTGATGAATGGTATATCCCCACTTTCTGTAGCTCCGGGTCGTGTTCCCGTGATTTCTACCACTGCTGCTTCTAGGCATCGGACTCATGGTCATAATATCTATGATTCTACTCATAGCACCCCCTCCTCTAGTTCTGTTTCTTTTGGAGGGAGTATTGAAATGTTGTCCACTTCGAGCCAGTCTTAAAGGCTTCTCCCTCACTTTTTTATCATGTCCCTTATGTTGGAGTAAACGGTGTGATGATGTGTCACTTTGTCGGTCATCAGTATCTATCGAGCATTATGCTATTTGACTCGAGGACTTTGCTGATGGTGAGTATAGACTTCTCCTTTATGATTCTATTCTTTTAGTATTTTGATAATTGTTTTCGCCGCTTCAGGTTTTTGGTGAGATTTTGTGTGATGGGTATGATATACATGCTCGAACCTAGTATTCCATGAGTACCACATTGGAGGCTTTGAGCATTACCGGGGTCATGATAGAGCCATGCGTAGTAAGTAGGCATATAGCCGAAGCAAGTGGTAGTAGAGCGCCGACTAAGACCATGACATCTAAGATGATGATGGTGAAGATGCAACAGATGATATTTAGTTTTATGCTTTGACTGTAATATGACACCATCATGGGTCTTTTATTTTGGAAAATTGTATACTTTGTATCTATTGTTTATGAACTTTCTGAAGAATTTGTTTTTTTCTTTTGATTGCGATTTTTGTTCAATTAAATAATTTTGGTAAGAAAAATTTTAAGAACATATTTTATTTTTTGAACGAAAACATGTGAGAAAATAGAATCGAATTGAGTCGGAAATGGGCGTCGCGAAGGGCCAAAGTGACACACAAGTTGGAGCATACGCTAAGAGGCTAGTATACATGCCAGGCTCCCAGTACACATGCCTGGGCCTTGGTTCATGTGTCAAGGGCTTAGCTCATGCACCTAGTGCTTGGCTCATGTGTCTGAGGCTTAGCTTATGCAACTGGCTCTTAGCTCACATGCCTACTTCTCAACTCATATACCAGCATCCGTTCGAACTTTTGAACTCTATTTTATCTCCATTTTGGGCTAATATATGTATGATTGTACAAAAATTTCTTTTTACTCAGAAAATTACAAAATTTCAATTTTATTACAGAAAAGTCTATTTCTTTCTGTTCTTTTCCCTACATATGGAGCCATTTTACAGTCACATGATGCATTGCTGGTGTAGAAACCTAAACCAAGTGAGTCGAATCAATCTCAGAAAATATGGCATGTGTGATATGCCAACACTGAAGGTGTCAAAAATGATTAGGACTTTCTAAATGTCTATATTAGGTTTTTGGATCTGGTTGATCACGTTTTCCATTTCAGCGTCGGTGTGGATGAGATGTGTCCAACTTTTAAGGAATTTTCTACATTAATAGGTTCTAAAACTGAGGTTGATCTAGTTGTTCCAGTTAAGAAGGTTAGGTATTTTAATTCATTTAAGAATCTTCTTAATTTGAGTACAAAGGAAACTTCTAGTATGGTAAAAGATGACTGGGTAAACCTACCTGTTGTGGTTGGCATGTTTTAGGAGGACAGTCTAATGACGACATGGTTTGGGTAGCCAGAAGACTGAAGGCTTATGCATTCTATTTAACTGCTGGATACACTTTTGTGGGACCAGTCGGTTGGGGTCAATGCAAGGTTGGCTGAGCTGATACCCCAGATGGATGAAGGGAAGTCTATTGTTGGTATAATTTTGATGGAGACACTATTGAGCCTTGATCATTATTGCAAATCGAGAGAGCCTTGGACCATGTTTTGTATGAAATTTTATATATTGTTCCTTTACATTTGGGTGCATTTATACCAAAAAATTGAGTTTAATGTGTTAAGTGTATTTTAGAGAAATTCAAGAAAATATGAAAAAAAAATGGAGTTATTTAATCAAAGGATGGAGTTCCTGAATGAGTGGAGTCACTTGGAGCAAAAATTAAAGAAATATTCTGCTACACGGGCCATGCGTGCAACATTGTAAGGTCGTGCCAGTCTCTACACCGAATTGCCCTTAGAACCTAAAAATTTTAACTTCTGCACAGGCTGTGCAGAATACAGAGCAGACCATGTGCTCCCCCGTGTCGTTCTCTTAATAAAAGAGCTTCAAGGGTGGACTGAATCAAAGCAGCCACACAGGGCAGAAATTTTGTCACATGCTCCATGCGTGATTAAAATTTGCCCATGTATGAGTAGTTTTATGTTGATTTGACTTCCGAATCAGAGTTGGAATCAAATTCGTTTTGAAGTTTTTGACATCTAGACGTCTTGTTTCTCTTTATAAAAATAGTGTTATTGAAGAAGAGAAGGAGAGACGATCTAAGCTGTTCTGAACAAGTTTTGAGAGAGAATAGTTTGGAATTGTTGTTTAAACTCTATTTTCTATGTTTTTCATTATTTTCTTCAGTTTTTCATCAATTTAGTTTTTGTTAAAGATTGAAGTTGAATTTCTCTAGGAGATTGGTATTTTTCTACTCTTAATTGAGGTTTATTCTCAATTTAATTACTTTAATTTTGGATTTTTTTTGTATTAAGGGTGTTAAGCATGATTTCTCTTAGAATCATTGTGAATTTGTTGAGTTCTAAATTAGTCATGAATTAAATTCATTTTTTGTCTAGAGATTGAAGCATGAAATAGTCTTGATATGATTAATTGCTATGAATTTTATTATTAGGTTTAACTACTATTTGATTGAATTGAAATTAATTATAATAACTGATTGCTTGATCACCAATTAGTTTAATTAAGGTTTGGACGATGGAGCGATAGTGGAAGTCTAAACTTGGAAGTATTCAATTAGGATTCTAAAACGAATTAGATTCATAAGTATTAGTATTAAATCCTTCGATTGATGCATGTTTTCTTTAGATTACATCTATGAATGTGATAGCTAGATTAGGCTAAGCTCTAGTTGAATGATTGTATTGAGCATTGGATCGTTAAACCAAAGTAATAAAATTAATAGTTTAAAATTAGAAAGGATAGACTATGGATTGTCAATTTCTCTAAACGTGTTCATATCAATGCATACTCATATTCATAGTTTGCTTGCATTTTAATTTAATTGTTTATTTTCTTTTGAATCAAAATTTAAAAAAAAAATCTCTTTTTACTTTTAATTACACTTCAAGAAACAAATTAATAAAGCTTATCAAACCATATTAATAAGTTAGTGGGTGAATATGACCTTGGAATCTCATCATGTGCTACGATAGCCGTATACTTGTGGTTGTTATTTATTAACTACATTTTTAAGGCAAACAAGTTTTTGACGCCGTTACCGAGGAACTTCATAAAAGACATTGCTAGTCATTATTGCTTTATTTCTTCCTTTAATTTTTAGTTTTTTATTTTTATTTTTATTTTTATTTTATTTTCCATATTTTATGAACGAAAGAAGATCTCTTGAAGAGGGCCTTATTCCTTTTGTTGATAACGTGCACAGGAACGGAGTTGAGAATAGAAGATGAGACAACATGGAGGACCCACCAGAGGTTCAAGATCCACCTGTTGATAACAAAGAGATTGACATAGCTAATCCACAAAATCAAAGAATTGGAAATCAAATTGATCCACCTAGAATCATGGCTAAAGAGAGAAGATTGATGAAGGAATTTGCTAAGCCAGCTATTAGGATGGCTACTCCTTGTATTTGCTTAGACACGATATCCAGAAACTATGAACTTAAATCTATTCACTATAATTTATTGTCGTCGTTCAATGGGATAGCCAATGAGGATCCTTTCAATTTTATTATAGATTTCTACTCTATCATTCAGAACATTCCTCTTCAAGGTCTAACGGAGGATCAATTGAGAATGAGGTGTATTCCTTATACTTTGAAAGACGTTGCTAAAACTAGGTTAATGAAATTGCCTCATAATTCTTTAACTATGTGGGAAGAGATTTACACTAAATTTATGTAAAAATTTAACTCCCACCAAAAGACAATTGACTTATGTATAAAGATCTCCACTTTTACTCAGTTGGAAGGAGAGCCCTTCCATGAGGCATGGGAACATTTTAAGATGCTACAAATTTAATGCCTACATCATCATTATCCTTTACAATTGTTAAATTAGTTTTTCTATGATGGGATGACCTACCATAACCAAGGGATAGTTGACAATGTAGCTAGAGGTTCTATGGGTGAGGTAACCCCCGATGAGGCTTTTAGACTATTTAAGATGCTTGGAACTAATTCGCAGCAAAAGAGTGTGAGGGGTAGGTGAGCTATTGCACTTGAGGTTTTACATGGCAAAGTTGAGTTCTTGAAAAAGCAAGGGAGCACACGAGTTCATGTTTCAGAGGTATGTGAGGTATTTGGATTCCATGGGCATGGTGTTAATGTTTGTCCTTCTAGCTTTTATTCTATATCTAGTGAGTGTGAGGAAGCTCAAGCACTTAATGGATTCCAACCTATGACTTAAAATAATCCTTATTCAAACACATATAATCCTAGTTGGAGGAATCACCCTAAATTTGGGTGGAAAAACAATAATGCTCAAGTTATGCAACAGAGGCCATACTAAGGGGATAATTCTAATAATCAACAACCTAGGAATTTGAGTTTGGTGGAAACCCTAAATAAGTTTATTGGAGTGAGGAGCCAAACCCAATAGGAAAATAATAGGAGGTTTGATTCTATGGATGCTTCGTTGAGGACAGTAGTGAAGGGCGAATACGGAGTCGCGTAGCGGAATACAAAATTGCTGTCCAATTCTGGACAGCAATTCTGTCTTCCGCTGCGTGACTCCGTATTCGCCCTTCAAGTGGTAGTTGATCCACCCAATTAATTATGTAAAATCATGGTTGTGTTGTTGTGTTTGTTAGGTGCAAAATGCTTGAAAAGCTACTGCAAAACCGCCTCTCACAGCCGGTGTTACGAACCGTGACACCGCCCGTGAGAATTGTGTTTTGCATGCCTATGAGAAAATTTTTTTTAAGCCTTAAAGCAA
>CAOJBK010220437.1:0-10135 GCA_948294925.1 Codiaeum variegatum
AGTTTGATCACTATGGGGGGTTATCCCCATCTCCATTCCTGTGATAAAAAAGTGAGGTAGTATAGATGAGGTTGAGCTGAGCACTAAATGATTAGTAAAAAATCACCTATGTGAGAGAAAAGTGGGGCCACTTCAAAAGGAATTGTTTAGGGCACAATTCTTAGAAACTCTTATAGAACCATGCAGATGTTCAAGGCCAAAATGAACATAAACATGAGAACTAAATAGCATTAGAAAAGAATCCTGAGTGTAATATATCATCATTTACAAGAGCGATAGAACAGTTCAAAGACATCATGTCTACTTATTAGCCAGTACAGTAAATATATTTCATAGGAGAAGTTTCAAATGGTAACATCTACCTATCCTATGCAGGTTTTGATTCTATAAACTCAATCAAGTAAAAATATTTTAGTGTCAAAACTGAGCGGTTTTGTTTCGCTGCCAATTTTCATTCATGTGGGGCATTGCTAGAAAATAGCATGACTATTTGCTATTTTTGAGCCATATTTTAGGTGGGATCCACTTTGCAAAAGTGGAAGGTCTTGGAAATTTCATATTAGGTGTTCTGAAAGTTTTGAAATGATATATTATAAGTTCAAAATGGTAGTCTGGTAAATAAGAAATTGTCTCACAAAGTTGAACATTTAACATGGCTAAAATGATATAAATGAGAATTTATTCCACATTGAAAAAGTATGAAATTTTTTTTGAGTTGATATATAGGCTTCCATTTTAAAGTGGATAACAAGCCTTTGGAGATAGACTCTCTCCACACGCACAGGGAGTGCAAATCCCGACCATCCCAAGCCGGCCCAAAATTTTGCTCTAAATCTTTTGGTCTAGCGAAAAAAATCTTTTTGGGCACGGG
The DNA here is from genome assembly GCA_948294925.1 of Codiaeum variegatum. Classification (NCBI taxonomy): domain Eukaryota; kingdom Viridiplantae; phylum Streptophyta; class Magnoliopsida; order Malpighiales; family Euphorbiaceae; genus Codiaeum; species Codiaeum variegatum. The sequence continues at coordinate 872 of CAOJBK010220437.1, forward strand.
CCATACCAAATCCAATTTTGGCCATGCGAATGAGCTAAGGTCGTATGATTCTCTAAATTATTTTAAAAGGATTCGTATAGCTTGAAGGCTCTTGCGCTAGTCCGTGTGAATGAGTGTTTGGGTCGTACGTCTCTCTTTATGGATTTACAAAAATCATACAAGTTAAAAGGGTGTTTTGTACATGCCGTACAAACGAGTTGAACTCGTATTCATCTCTAACCTAGTCGGTTACAAAGTATAAAATTTTAAATCAATTTTATAACTCAAGTCTTAATTGAGACAAATTAGGAGTTATCAGAAAATTAAATTGTGATTTTAAATTTCTGTAACTCTAAATCCTCCCATGAATATAAATTGGTGGCCTTCCTCCCTTTTAAAAAAAATATACATAAAATCATATAGAAAAATCAAACGAAAAATTTTACATAAAACTTACATTTTCTGCACATGTTTCTTGCTCTCAAAAATTCTCTATTTGAGTTCATAAGCTGCAAAGTTCAACGAGACTTCTTGCTTTTGCTAAGCAAAGAAATTGGTACTCATTATATACTGGAAAACAAACACCAATTAACCTATGACAAAGGAATAGGTAGTGAATTTGTTTTACGAAAACTGATTTTCAGGCCTCAAGTTTCTTTTCTGTCTATTTATTTTCTGTTCTTAAAATTGTTATATTTTATGCTTAAACTATATTTTCTACAATTTCTTTTAATTATTTTCTGTATATTATAATTGTTATAGAATATGTATTATTTTGCTTTTATTTCTTAATTTTAATTTTTTTTTGTTCTTCTACTGTTTAACTGTTAGTAATAATTCTGGTTAGAATTATTTTGACTGTAATTTAAGTTGTTATTTCTAATTTTCTATTTCTATTTAATTTAATTGCTATAATTTTCTATAATTGATTACTAATTATAGAATTTATTTTTCTACACTATATTAAACTATCAGCATTTTTTATGCTAACGAAATAAATTATATGCCCTCTTTTTTTTAAAAAAAATCCACAAGCCCCTATTTACAATTGACCTAAATCACAAAGTACTTTTTTTTTATTTCTAAAAAAAATCCCTTTCTAAAGTTAAGCAACAAATGGCTTGAACAAATCTCAAGTATTGACTAAAAATAATAAACATACCTCAAGCATTAGGCTAAAATAGAAAGGAAACCAAGAAAAGCAATTAAGAAAACCACAATAATAAAACAGAAGTCAAAGTCATCTAGGATTACTCCAACCATTTTTTTTTAATTACTTTTTCTTATCTTTTATAAATATAAGGGGAAAACTAACGTTTGGGAGACACAAGTTAATAAAAAAAAACCTTTAATAAAAGAGGGCAAGAACAAGCCTCAAGCTATGGTTAAAAACCAAGTAGAAGAGCAAAACAAAGTGAGAGCAAACAATGTATCCTACAAAGATAGTTAAACAAAAACAATAGAGAGATAACAAAAAAAAGGTACAAAAGAAATCAAAATAAATGCTTGTTGCTCCAACATTTGGTGGGATGCGAAGAAAGCCAAAGAGCATTAGGGCTATAAGAGAAAGAAGATAGAGATGCCTTGATCCATAGCCAACAGTGGTAGAAAATGAGATGTACCAAAGTAACTTGATCATGCCTTGTATTCTTGAAAATAAAGTCATTCCTAGCTTTCCATAAAGTCCAAATGTTAGCATAGAATAGAGTGCACCATAATTTTTTTTTTAAATTTACCCCTTGCCAACTGTTGCCATTGATTAAAAAAACTTAGGGATATTATTAGGTGCATAAAAGAGACATCCCACCAATGTAAGAAAAACTTTCAAATATGCTAGGAGTGAATGCAGTGGACCAAAATATGTTTAATTGTGTCACCAAAGGAGCCACAAAGAGAGAAATGGTTCATAGCAATAGAACACAAACCATGGTCAAAACATAAATCATTCATCATAAGGAAATTTAGAAATGTAAACCATGTAAATAATTCAACCTTAGATGGGGTGGAATTCCTCCAAATAAAAGGAATCAAGGGATTCTTACCATACCGGAGATCTATAATATCTTGGTAGTATGAGTTAACTGTATACCTCTTTTCATTACTCCACACCCAGACAACTGAGTATTTCCTATGAAAGAAAGGTTTATAAGGCTATAAAATATCAAGAAGATAATTAAAACCAAGTTGTTCAACCAAAATAAAGTCGTCACTCCAAGTAAAATCCCAAAACCAAGTGCAGTTAAAGAGATGCTACCACTCCACAAATCAGTCCAAAATAAAATAGTTGAGGCATTACCAATTTTGAAAGAAAGATTGTCAATAATCAAAGAAGAGAACTTTTCTTTCTAAGAGATAGAGGAAATAATACCACACCAAACCTGGGAGAAACTAGCAGTCTTGTGATCAGGGGTGAAATTAATCCATGAGATGCTCTATTTTTGGAGCAAGACATGGCTCCATTTAGAATTTTGAGAAGGCTTTAGCCTCCATAACCATTTAAGCAATAAAGCACATTTATTGAGAATGATTTCAACTAAACCAAGAATGCCAAGCCTTTCAAGCATAGTAAGAATAGACATGTTAAATCTATGAATACATTTAGCCTCACACCCTTAAAAGGTCTTTTGCCTATCAAGCAGGTCTTTTATCCTTCATCAAGGATTTTTCTCCCCCTTAGAGGGTTTTTTGCCTGTCAATCAGGTCTTTTATGAGGGGTTAATGCACACATAATGGACTCAAAAGGCAAAGTTTCATTAATTTTTAATTATTGATAGTACATTTTTAGGTGTTGTACATTCCAAGTATGGGATATTTCTATGCCTTCTAGAGTCTGAAATCTGTATGTTATAGGGCCCACCACTTACTTCACCTTGAAAGGACTTTCCTAAGTAGGGGCTAGCTTGCCAACTCCTTCTCTTCGGCATATTGCTTCGAGGCTTCTTAGGACTAGGATTCCTTCTTCAAACCTTCTAGCCTTCACTTTCTTGTTGAAGAAACTGGCTGGTCTTCACTTATAAGTGGTGGTTCTGATGATTATTTCCTCCCTTAGTTCTTCCAGCAGGTCCAGATTGATTCTCTGCAGCTTGTCATTTTCATCGTCATTGCAGTAAAGGACTCTTCCACTAGGTAGTCCTATATTGACAGAGATGACAGCTTTTGTACTAAAGGTAAGTGAAAAGGGGATTTCTCCTGTCAGCTCTCCTGGTGTTGTTCAGTACACCCAGCACACATGGTGAAGCTCTTTGACCTAGTCTCTTTAGTATCCCTCTAATCTTCATTTAATTCCCTGTAGGATGGTTCGATTGGTAACTTCAGTTTGATCGTTGGTCTAAGGGTGAGCTACTGAAGAGAAATATTGCTTTAAGCTCAGTCTATCATAGAAATCCCTTATCTTAGCATTGACGAACTGCCTTACGTTGTCACTGATGAGCTGGTAAGGAATCCCAAATCTACAAATGATGCTCTTCCATATGAACTTAATTATATTTTCTGCTAAGATAGTTGCTAGGGGATTTTTTTTGACCCATTTTTGTGAAATATTATACTGCCATCACTAAGAACTTTCTCTGCCTCAGAGCCATTGGAAAGGGACCAACAATGTTTATACCCCATTTTGGCAAAGGGCCATGTACTGTAGATTGGAACTTGCTATGTTCCTAGGGGCTTTATCAAATTTGCGAATTTCTGGCATGATGGGTATCTCTTCACCAAGGATCTTGAACCCTCTTTTATAGTAGGCCAATAGTAGCACTATCGAAGAGCTTTAGCTACCAACGCCTTTCCCCCAATGTGCATCCCACACGAGCCCTCGTGTATCTCTTGGAGGACATACTTTTCTTCCTTTGTCTTGAGACACTTGAGCCAAGGTAGCGAATACACCCTCTTCTACTGGGTTTTGTCATGAATGGAGAAGTAAGCGCTTCGCCTTTTGACTTGCTTTGCTTCTTTTAGGTCTTGCAGTAGTTCTCCTTTTCCAAGTATGCTTTAATTGGATCAATCTAGCTTGGTTCATTTTCTTCTTCAACTTCCATTACTTCTTCACCTTTTCTAATGCTGGTATGGACAAGGTTCCAATGAAGACTTTGTCAGGATACCCTAATAGGTGTGCTACTGTTAGCTTGCTCAGACTATCCGCTCAACAGTTTTGGAGCCTCAGGACCTTCTAGTATTCTATCTCCGCCCCTTTTTCTTGCATTTTTCGAACCTATTCTTTCATGATAGCCAAGTACTTCGCCATCTCTTCTTTCCTGGCCTCGAATATTCCATTGACATACCCTAACACTAGTTGTGAGTTACTGTATATACATAGCTTCTTTACTGAGAGGAAATCAGCTAATGTGAGGCCTTGGACCAATGCTTCATATTATGTCATGTTGTTGGTCGTAGGGAAGTCCAATTTTAAGGCATATTCAAGGAGGACCCTTGTGCCACTTCTATGAATGATTCCTATTCCGCTAGCTTTTTAAGCGCTGGCACCATCAACATATAACTCTCATGTGGTTGATGGATTTTTCTTGGCTTCACTTTCTTCGATCATTTCTCCACTCCCTTTTGAAAATGAACATTCAGAGATAAATTCTGCTAAAGCCTAAGCCTTGATTGTTGCTAGGGACCGGTATTGCAAAACGTATTGTTCAAGCTCTACAAACCATCTTAACATTCTTCTTGAGGTCTCTGGCTTGTGGAGAGTTTTCTATAAGGGCTTATCTATCACCACTACTCCTTGATGTACTTAGAGGTATATCTTAGACTTCCTACACGACAACAAAAGAGAGTATGCCAACTTTTTATGGCTGAATAGTTAAGCTCTGGTCCCTGTAGGACTGTGCATAAGTAGTATATTGGATTCTAAGCACCATATTCCTCCCTCACCAACACAACTCCTACTGTATTAGGGATGCAAAGAGGTATATGAGAACTTATTCCCCAGGTAACGGTCTACTCAAAACTTGCTCTGACCCTAGATAGGTTTTCAGTTCCTCAAAGGCCTTTTGACAATCTTCTGACCATTTGAAGGTGGCATTCTTTCTCTGTCTTCTAAAGAATGGAAGATATCTTTCTGCTGCCTTGGATATGAACTTGTTGAGGGCTACCAATCTCCCTGCCAACTTTTGTACCTCCTTCACATTCTTTAGTGCTGGCATATCTAAAATAGCTCTCACCTTGTTCGGATTGGGTTTGATTCCCTTTTTGCTTACTTGATAACTAAATAATTTACCACTTTGGATTAAAAAAAATCACATTTCTCTAGATTCAGCTTCATCCCATAGTGGTTCATTACCCCGAAGATCTCTTTCAAATCTTCTACATGCTCTTCAAAGCCCTTACTTTTCACAATAATGTCATCAACATAAGCCTCCAAGTTTCTTCCCAGTCGATCTTTGAAAATTATGTTAACCAACCTCTGATAGGCTGCTCCGGCATTTTTAAGACCGAAGGACATGGAGATATAGCAATAGGTTCCTTTTTTAGTTATGAATGTTTTCTCTTCATTTCTGGATCCATCTTAATCTGATGATATCCTTGTTTGGCATCAAAGGAAGAGAGAAATTTGTATTCCACCATTGATTCCACCAACTTATCTATCATCGGTAGCAGGTATGAATCTTTCGGCCAGGATTTGTTCAAGTCAGTGAAATCTACACACATCCTATAGCTCCCATTTGCCTTATTCACTAAAACTATGTTAGCTAACCACTCTAGGAACTGTACCTCCCAAATGAATCCAGCTTTCATCAACTTTTTAACTTCTTAGTCTATTACTGTCAGCCTCTCTGTACCGAAGCACCTTTTCTTCTGTTTGATTGGTTTATAGGTTAGATCTACATTGAGCCTGTGAGTCATCACCTCTAAGCTAATTCCTAAAATTTCCAAAGAGTCCCATGTGAAGGATCCTTTGTGGCTAGCTAAGATCTTCTTTGCCTCCTCCTTCTCTATCAACTCTTGATTCATCTTTAGATATCTCTCCTGCCCCTCTTTGCATATTGGGAATGTCTCCAATTATTGGGCCCTTCAATCTTCCTCTGCCCTTATCTCTTCTTGGACCATACACACCTTCTCAATTTGTATGTGGATCATACTCTTTCTTTTTTGGGTGAAATATGCCTCAGGCTCTAGCCTCGAGGTGCTATACATATAAAAATATGTCCTATTTGGCAAAGGGACCTTCACCCTTCCTCTTTGCACGTTAGTGTCTATGTCCAAGTTATTGAGCAATGGTCTTCCCATCAGAATGTTATAAGTCACTGGGATCTTTACCATAACAAAAAAGCGTCATCCCTGTATGCTCTTTGGGGCTACCTCTATAGTGAATGGGAGCTTGACATATCCTGCTGTAGTAATTTCTATCTTGTCTAAAGTTCTCACTCGAGTCTTTAACTCTTTCAGCTCATACCTCTTTATTGCCATCTTTTGGTAAGCCTCAAAAGACAATATCTTAGTTGAGCTTCCATTATCCACAAAGATTCTCTACAAATTATAATAGGCAATGCTTGCTTTAATGACAATCGGGTCTGCTCGGCTTGGCATTATTTCCTCTTCTTTAGCTCACTGCTTCTGGCCATTGTAAAAGACAAACTCTGATGTCCCCTTATTCCAAGCTATGACTTTATCCTTTCTATCTATCACCTCTTTATGTAGGCCCTTTGTATGACAAGTAATGTCACCTGTTGTCCCATCAGTTACCACTAGCAGTTCTGGGTCTCCATCACCCCTCACAAACCTCTTTAGGTAATCCTGCTTGATTAACCACTCTATTTCTTCCATCAAATGTCTACATTAATCAATGGTATGACCATGGGTATTGTGAAATTTACAAATTTTCATTTTTTCCTTTTTGTCTAGGTCCTTCCTTATTGGCTTCGGCCTCTGCCATTCGGCTTAGTCCTAAAAAGCTGCGAAGATGGCCTCTGGCCTAGCATTCAATGGGGTCAATTTGGTTACATCAAAGGTTCTCCTAGCAGGCTCATTTTCCTTCTCCTTCGCAAGTGAAGCCACGTTCTTAGAACCACTCATTCCCCACCTCCTTCTTCTTGCTCTTCTATGAAGAGTTATCTTCATCTTCCCCTTTCCTTTTTGATTGAACTGACTCACTCGGAAAGAATCATCTTGTTGAATGTACATCGGTGCTATGGCCATTGCCTCTTCAAGGCTCTTCGGCATATCTCTAGATAACTTCTTGAAGAGATTAGCATTGGTAGTACACTTTTACAAAGCTTCTATTGCCCATGCTTGGTCTAAGCGAGTTACCTTCAACACCTCTGTGTTAAACCGGGCTAAAAAGTCTCTGAACAACTCATCTTGGCCTTGCTTTACCTTCTAGAGAGACTAAGTCTGCAATTCTATAGGAATGCTAGCCACAAACTTTTTCATGAAACTTGCTGCCAACTACTGGAAGCTCTCTATACTCCCTTCTTTCAGACTATCATACCATTTGATCGCCGCTCCTTCTAGCGATCCTCTAAAGGCACTGCACAATGCCTCGTCATCTCTTGTTTGTAGCTCAATTTCATACTTGTAATTAAGGATATGAGCCCTTGGATCTGTAGATCCTGTATACTTAGTGATATTTGGAGTTTTGAATTTTTGTGACATCTGATATTCTACTATTGTTTGAATGAACGGAGAGTTCAACTCCAAAGTCAAATCCTTATCTCCAGATTTCCTCCTACCTTTAAGTTCTTCTGTACATTTCTTCGCCATCTCCTTCACTTCCCTCGGATTAGGACTAGTGGCTTCGCATTCCCTCCTTTGGGATAAAGATTGATGATGAGACCTTTGCCAACTATGCTCTCTTCTGGAGTGACTCCTACTCCTCCTATTGTCTCCCCCTTCTGGCCTGGACTCTGTGGATTCGGCTAAGCTTGCATTCGCTCTATTATCATTTCCCTCCTCTCTTAGTCCCCTCCACTTCTTCACCTACCGTCTGTGCCTCTCGTCTCTCTTCCTATTGGGTCTACAAGATTTCCTCCCATAACTCCTATCTCTGATCTTAATCTGCCCGTAGATACCTGCAGTCTTTCATCCATTTCTCCCTCAGGTGTTTAGAATAATCACGCTCTGCCAGTTCTAGCTAGGGCTGCGGGTATGTTTTCACTCATCGGTCCTTTTGGTGGGCTTTGATTTTGCAAGAGTTATAGGAAAGGCGCCAGCACACCGAAGATAGTGCTTTGGACTTTTGGTGACTAGCCTGAGGGTGCACTAGTTGAGGCTTTGGGCGGGGTGTGATTTTGGTTGCTTGAGAGTTTCTGAGGATATCTGTTAGGGCTTGGAAGGGTGCTGCCAGGTCAGAGGTAATGTTTGTGTTTGTGGTATCGTTTCCCATGGGGTGGTTTGGTGAGGTGTCAGTGTGGTTTTTGGTATCTTGAGGGTCATCCATTACTTAATGTTTTCAAAGGTGAAAGCCTTTTAGGTCAAAAAAGGAAAGTCAGTGTGACTATCCTCAAAGAGAGAAGAGAATGACTTTTTAGATAAGGAAAAACTTTTTAAATGATTTCCACGGATTGCACCAATTTGATAGGGATCTATCCTATCAACTTCTGATCTTAAGGTGGTTGCTGGATTGATGGGGCCTTTAGGCTAGAAATACCTGCACCAATAAACAAGGATGAGCTAGGAAGGTCATGCTTTGTGCCTGGCGAAAAGACCTTTCGACGCTCAAGTTAGTAATGGATATAGGAGACTTAAGCCTTTAGTGGATGGATTAGGATTTCTAGGATTAGTTAGACATATCTTTGAATCTGTACTAATGCAAGGTATTTATAGTGTATGTCGGGTTATCAAGGAGGACACTTGTCATAATGCTAGAGGGCCAAGTGTGATTCTCTTAGCTGTACAGGAAGTGGTCCTGCATTAGAAATGACACACGTGTCTCTATGAATATTTAGAGAAATCATCCTCATGGGTCCCATTGTGTAGTGGTGCTTTAGCACACGAAGCCGCTATATTGGCGAAGATGAGCTTGGATCTAGGCCCATACGAGTTATACAGAAGTCTCCCCTTAGATGACTTGAGCTTTGAGCCTTTTCTTGTAGGTTTGGACCCATATCAGCCTCTAAACACACTAAATGCTTTGAATGAAAATTTCATGATAAATAAATCTGCACTTTTATGGAGTGGATGTGTTGATCTTAAATTCAAAATTTCATATCTAGAGAAAAAAATAATAAATATTTTTTTTTTCATTTAGATCTAAGATTGGAACAAAAAGACCTCAACATAGGCACTAGAAATATTCGTAAATGGAGAAATAAAACTGAAAAAGAAATAAAAAGAGATAGTATAAAT
>CAOJBK010220704.1:0-22030 GCA_948294925.1 Codiaeum variegatum
TTTAGCTTCTTCCATAAGTGGATCACCTTCTTCTAGATCTAACCTCCTTGGCTACCACCCAATCCGTTGATTCTCGGGATTAAAATGCTACAATTGAGATGAGCAAGCTTTTGTCATGCACTAACCTGAAATAAGACAAAAGAAAAAAAAAGTTAAATACAAAAAAAAATAAGGCTAAATAAATAGCTTTGGATTTATTGCTAATGTTGATCATAATAAAATAACATAAAATCCCTGGCAACAGCGCTAAAAACTTGATTGTGTTCATCTGCAACACCCGCAAGTGCACAGGATTATACTAAGTAGTAAAATTGGCAAGTCTCGATATCATTCTCCTAAGAATTAGTTAGTTTATTTGATCAAGCACTAAATCAGTCTCCTAATCTATTATTTAGCTCACAATGATTTTTGGGTTGAGTTAACTAATTTTAAACTAGGGAAACATAAATAAAAACTGAACTTGCTTTAAACAAAATCTAAAGAAATCAAAGATTAAATCTGGAAATTAATATGGATTAAGGCATCTACCTAGACTTCAACTCGTATTACTCAAATCATACATTCTATCAACAAATCAATGAATATGTCAATCAATTATTAAGTGGGATTTTTCACAAAATTAGGTTTAAATCTTTCTCAAATAATTAAACCCCTAATTTCTAAGTAATAGGAAAGGAATCACTTCTCGATCCTATTCAATCAGAAACAACCCTAATGATCCATGAAAAATATGTAAAACCTTAGGAGTTTGTGAATCTATCTCTAGCAAACACAACAAACCTATTAAACTTTTGAGTGTTCTAGATCTAAACTCTATATCTTTAGTAAAGTTTAAACAACACAAATCAAGAACAAGCATGCAATTGCTATTGATTTATAGAAAAATTAAGTATCAAAATCTAAACTTAATAAAAATCCTAAACATTCATTGAATAAATGTTGATCAATCTATATAATCGAGTAATACTCATTTAATCCAGGTAGATAAATGTATTTAGTGCATCATCAAATCAAAATAATAAGAAAAAGCTAAGAAATTGCAAAACTCCATGAAGTTCATAAATACCCAATGAAATTCCAGCTAAATCCTAGAAGTTTGAGCTCTGATTTGAGATGATGGTCTATAATCCAACATTAAAAGCCTTCATTGATCTATTTTCCTCAAGTTTTTGAAGCCCTAGTTAACTTTTAATGAAGTTAGATCGTGTTTTTGTCATAAGAGTTCAGTTCCCCTTTAATTTTTGTAATTACATGCTTTTATATGGGTCTCAGAGTGGTGTCACGGGCAGCTCTCAAGGCTTGTGCCGATGCCTATGATAGCCTCCTATCAAGATTCTCTTTGGGATTGAGAGGCATACTACTCTCATGGTCCCTGTTATGACCCGTGATGGGGACCATAAGAAGCTGTTGTTTCTCTCCCTTATTGTCTTCTTCTCTCCCACGATCTAGGGCTTCTTTGTCATGGCCCGTGCCCCTGGCTATGGCAGCCTTCTGCTTGGCCTAGGAGAGATAAAAAGCTCCCACGATCCCTGTCATGGCCCATAATGAGGATCATGGGAAGCTATGGTTTCTCACTTCTTACCTTGATTGCTTCCACAGGTGCCCTCCCTCTCTGTCACGGCATATGCCGCCGGCTGTCACAGAGTTCTGCCTTTCAATTCTTCATCACTTCTTATGGGTTGTCTCACAGGCAGTAAGGTAGCCCTGAGCCTTCTTTCTTTGCTCCATTGTAGTGCATTTTCTTCATCTTCCGAGAACCTCGAACTAATTACTCCTAGCTTCGAAATTTAATTGATTGCTTAAGAATAGCTGAAAACACTAGAACAAACATATTAAATTCAATATAAAAAGTAAAATCATCAAGAATATGGGGTAAAATAATATAAAATTTGCTAGTTATCATATCCTAATCATGTTACAGGATTGGGGGGAAATTTATTTCCTAAGGATAGGTCCTACTTCCCTGAAGGGAAAAGTGGACAATTTTGGCCACTTTATGGGTTTAAGTTTCAAAAGGAAACCAGCTATTGGGTATAGGGAAATTTGGATCAATGTTTCTACCTTCAGCTCAGAACTTGGCATTTACATGGTTGCAGTAGGCCCGTTTTACATGTTTCAATCATAGGATGCTTAGATATAAGCTTTGGTTTTTATTATTGTTGGGTCATATACACATCACTTATAAAATGTGGGCGTGTGTGATATTTTATTTCATAAAATTTTTCAAACTCACATTTCTAGTGGACATACGTACCTCGGGGAAGGCCAACATCCATGTCATGCATAGGTGAAAGCACTAGGTTAGTGTCTGCCTGAGCAAGGAACCCTAATCATCCCAGAATGTATTAAAATTTCTAGAGAAGAATTTTTCTTGAATGCTAGCCCACCATGACCCAAACCAACTAGTTATTCCTAGGTTAATATCGAGATCATTGAGCAGAAGATCCCTAACTTGGGCATTAAACAAATCCCTAAGATGGTGGTAACTCTTTTCTTTTACATAAGTCGGTCATGAGCTAAGCTATTTAATGAAAAGATGGTAGGGCAAGGGAGCTCTTAAATACACTCAAATTATGGGGCACAATATTGGGGACTATAAACTTTACATCCACCTTTGCTTCTACTCTAGTGCTGATCAAGAGATCCCTAGGAATGAGTATGCTACCCTTAGAATCCCTCCAAATCTCAACACTTGGGTGCCGAGATTCATATAGACTGCTAGCATAGGTAAATTGAGCTCGAAAAGGACCATGTTTTGAAGGATGAAAGGGGTAAAAAGAATCTCATGGGAATTCTCGAGTAGAAAAGAAGAGCTGAACTATTTCTTGGTAAGAAAGGTTTTTGGGAGTAGAGGTTAAGAGCCATTAGCCATAACAAGTGTAAGGGTTAGAAGGATTAGGAAGATTGATGAACCAAGGGAAATAGGCCATTAACCATAATTGGATGATCTAGATCGATCCATAGAATGAACTAAAGGAAAAGACATCGAGACCAGAAAGGAAATAATGGATAATCCTATAGATATGATAAAGGATGTAAGACCTAAGATCATACCTCACCCCTGAAGCTACTGCCTTGGCAAGTTTTAAATGGTCCTTGGTCACTTTGACCGAGGTAGTGTAAAAAATGAATTTGCTAAGGAAGAAGAGAAGGAAAGCTTCATGTTCATCATCATTAGGGTGGGGGGGAATTTTTCCAATTCAGATTATAATAGTTATTATAAGTTTATGGGTTTTATCAAAGGAAATTTTGGTTTTGGAATCAAAATGGATCAAAGGATCTATAGTTTCCCATGAAACGAGGATGTCAAGTAAGAGGTATAGATCAAAGAGTGCTATTGACATAAACCCGAAGCCAAAGAAAAAAATATTACTTATGGTTGACCAAAATAGAAGGGTGAAGCATAAGAGGGGATCGTTAACTGGTAAAGTATTTATACAGAGCCCTAACAACCTATCTAGGCCTAAGGCTCTCTAAACATCCTTTTAACATTCTGCTAAGCTATTTCTCTAGCTTTGAAAATCTCTACTAACTGGGGGCCATGACCTAAGATCGGTCTAAAGAGGATACAACATTGAAGTTAAGGAATTGATGGGGCTTGGCTTCTAAAAAAAGAAAATTTGGATATTGGTCAGGGATTCTAGTATAATAAGGACCCAAAGCATAACTAAATTGATAAGGGATCAGTACCTGGGTGTTGACCTCCTCGGATGAGGATAAGTACTCTTGGCCTCTATAGGGTTAACGGTTGAGGTGCGCTTACTGGGCTTTGTCATTGTATATAAAAAAAGAAGAGGAGCTAGAGCTGAGAAAGAAAAATAAGTGTCGGCCATGACCGATAAAATCAAAGAAAAGAGAAACGAGATTGAGAAAAGATTTGAACTTACCAGAGAAAACATTATGTCGAAAATTCCTTGAGCCAGCTAGATTTTTCTGCAGAATGATGAAGTAAAAATTATTTAATGGAAGCATATATAGGGAAGCAATAAATGATGTGACCTTTCAAATTCTTGAGATAAGAAATTAGTGCCAAATTATGGCAGGAAGAAGATGAAAACATGAGAAGTTGGAAGATGAAAAGACATAAATTGGAAGTTGAAAAGATAGGTCAATTAAAAAGACCCTTTTTGAAGAGTCTAGAATAAAGAAAGCACCAAATGTTTGAGTTATTACCCTGGCTGATAGAAAAAGAGCTGATGAATATGCATCCCTGACCGAGTAGACATTAAGATCTCGGACAAGGATGCAGGGGGCATTTTTAATACTTGCCCAAAGGCCCATGAGTAAAGAAAACGTCCATTATTGGGTGAGGGCCCAAAGGATAGACCCATAGACAAAAGCCTAGATAATCCCATCAACTAAAATCATGGTCGAGTTTAGCAATGGCCTTCAAGCTTAGTTCCTAGTCCTAGGCTGAGCCCACTGACTAAGTTAAGCCCATGTTTCAAAAGAGACTCATCAGAAAGTCTTGGACTGAGTGTTAGTTTCAAGCCTCAGATCACAAAAGTCCACCCCATGTAAAAAGCCCAAGATCCACATCACTATGGTCTTAGAGAAACTATGGCTGACATCTTAGAGGGCTAAACCATTAGCCTAAGGCCAAGAGCCTTAGATTGCCCTAAGACAAATTCCCACCACCTTAAGAACCTATATAAAAGGCATGAAACCCAAAATTTTGTACGATCACTCTTATCGACACTCAAAATACTATCTCTTTGCTCTAGGAAACCCTAGTAGTAGCTTAGCTTAGATATTCCAGTCTCTAGACTGTAGTTGTATCACCAGAGTTACGGCGATAACCTATATCTCCACCTGTAGAAGATAGTTGACGGTTACAACCTATATACCACCCTCTTCCTCTATTCTTGGAGTCCCTGGCGATGGCTCAACCTATATCTAGGAAGAAAAGATCATTCTAGAGCTGTGAAGTTAGTGGTCGGTGGTGACATCATCACCATATCCAGAGACACATATCCAGTACTTAGGTTAAATTTTATGTTTAGTTTTTATTCAGTCCTTTTATTTTTATTCACAACATTATTTTAAAAATACTAAGAATACATACTGTTTGGATCTTTTCTTTTGAGGATTAATACAATCATTGCTTTAGTTATCTTATCCTTGTTTATTGTTAATTCAACCTAGACTAATACGAGAGACCCATAATACCATTTTTATTAGACTAAGAACATTTGGACTGATATACCCTTACTCGAGTGTTCTTAAAGTCTTGTAAAAAATGGCATATTTTTGTAAAAAAGAAATTCAAAAGGAGTATTTTTGTAATTTTTTTTTTGATATAGTAGTATTTTTATAATTAATTTTATTTTTGGTATATTTTTATAATTTTCACAAAAAAATTCATAAACCAATGCCCCCAAGACTTTTTTCTCTCTAGAGATATCTCTGCTCATGGTCTTAAGGCTCTGCTCCCTAATAAAATATCGATCGAAGTGCCTTGTTTTCTTCTTTTCTTTTATTTCAGTATGTAATATTTGCATTAGTCTTAATAATACTCCAAATCTAATTAAATCTAGTGATTACCTGATGCTTTTATGTCTGTGTGTTTTTACCATTCAAGACGTTGTCTTTGAGTGTGTTATGGTGTTTTGAAGTTGTAATCGACGATGCTTGCTTTAAGTCTCCAAGATAAGATTGATGTAGTGGAAAGGATTTTACATGATAGAATTTGGTCTCTTTCTATATTAAATCACCGATCTATTTTGTGGTAAAAGGTGACCTTTTGTTTTGGAGGAAAAAACTTGTAACTTCATCGATGATGAGCTCTTGTGGCCTTTATTTGACCCATATGTTAATCATCTACTTAGGAGTAAGTTATCAAATGTTGATTTAATTCAAGATCATATTTTTGGTCATTCCATGTCATGCTTTTACCAAGTCACATTCCTAATGTATTTTCCACATAATGGAACTGGCTAAGAAGGAGAAGAGATAGTTTCTTCAAATGTTATTTTTGTGTAAGACCATCAAAATTGTTTACAGGGTTCTAAGCCCATTGAAAAAAAAAGTAATGTTATATTTAACAGTAAGTTCAAAGTTAGTTGTTATGTTAGGCTAGAGTTGTAGAAACCGAATCAGAAAATAATAGAAGAATAGAACAATCTGACTGAGTCGCAGACTAGGTTGCTCTCTTTAAGACATTTCGTGGTTGTGCTCAAGTAAGGTGCAATAAGTCAAAAGTCCCCCATCCCCAGGATAAAATAGCCAAGAATCGAACCTATGTGTTCCTCTTTTGCACAGAAAGAGAAAACAACCAACATACACTCAAATATTTTTTTGTTAATTTGCTCAGGAACTAATTGTATTTCTATATCTCAAAATATGTATCTGGAGATAGATTAAATAGATAATAATTACATTTTAAAAACTAAAATGGTATCTCTAAGAAATTTATCTCTAAAACAGAAAAAATAAGATAATATAATAATGTGAGATTTTTTAGAAAACCAATAAAAATGTGTACAAAAATTAGGAGATAAAAAATAATTTGATTCTAATTCAAAAAATTTAAATAAAAAATAAAATTTTGTAAAAAAAAATAGTAGGACTCCACCATGCTTAGCTCGCCATGGGTGGTTGACCAGTATTATCTGCATCCTCCCTCCTCTATAAAAGTGGGTACCCCTTAGGCCCAACCCTATGTAATAGTCACACTTATATAAACCCATTATACATTTTCTCTTTTTCCAATGTAGAATAAGGAGATGTCAACATAAACATTCACTTGCTAACTTTCAAAATTTAAACACTATTTTCAACAAGCCCTCACTTGAATTTTTAAAAACAATTATATTCATTGAGCAATAACAAAATTTACAACACATTTAAAATTATAATTGAACTTTTACATAGTGATTATGTTTTACAATAAACTAAAATGACTCGTAGTCTTGAACTCCATCTTTAACAACATAATAAACACAACTTTGTTAGGGCACTGTCCAAAAGCCTGTGTATTACAACTCTACACATCTATCCTAGTATCGTGAATGCTCTAGAGAATTTGTCCAAAATTACATAGGAAGCGGCCTCACTTTCACATTCACTCGGGCGAGTCTATCATGAGTACTCCTGTAGCTAGGTACTCCACTTTATTTAGAGTATAGACTACATTAATAACTTCAATTTGCTCAGCATTCTTTCACTTTAGGAAATCGTGCTTTAAAATTCTTAGTCAAATGGAACTAATATAATTATCATGACTTTCTTTCTATCACTTAACTGACTTGTTATTTCATGTTGAACATATTTCTATCTCCAGTCTATATGTTAGGTTACCTTCATAAGTGACTTATCTTTCAATGGGATTTAGTCCCATTCCTTTGAAGGTTTTGAAAACCTGATCTCTTTCTAATCCTTTTGTCAAAGGATCAACCAAGTTATCATCAGAACACACATGACTTACTCTTACAGCACCAGTAGAGATATATTCTTTATCTTTGCTATGCTTATGATGTATATGTCATCTTTTACCATTAAAATAATGGTTCTAAATTTTTGTGATAGTAAAGTTACTATCACAATGGATCAAAACTACTAGTACCGATTTCTCCCATAAAGGGGTATCAGACAATAGGCTTCTTAGCCATCCTGCTTCTTCACGAGCTGATGCTAGTGTAATAATTTCTGATTCCATTATAGATTGAGCCAAAATATTCTATTTCCTAGATTTCTATGAGATAACACTACTAGCAATGCTAAAAATGTAGCCATTCATAGCTTTAGAATCATCTGAAAGGGTATTCCAACCAGCATTGCTATACAATTCTAGTGGGAAACTTTTGATAAAATAATCCAAGGTTTATTGTTCATTTAAGATATCTCATTATCTTTCCACTTCATGCCAATGTTTAATACCATGATTACTGGTGAACCTACATAACAATCCTATAATATAATCTGTATCAGGTCTAGTGTAATCAGTATCATCTCTTAAACTACCAATAATTCTTACATACATAGTTTGCCTAATACTCTCACCAGTATTCTTGAACAACTTTACATTAGGATCATAAGGAGTGCATGCAAGTTTACAACTTAAGTAATTATTCTTCTTTAGAATCTTTTTTATGTAATGAGATTGGTATAAAGATATTCCATTATTTGATCTGGATATTTTAATTCTAAGAGTTACATTAGCTTCACCAAGATCTTTCATATCAAAATTGGCACATAACAAAGATTTAATATCATTCGCAACATGAATATTGGACCCAAAAATAAGTAAGCTAGACATAAAGATAAACAATGGTGCTAAGATTACTTCTATACTTATAATAAGTGCATTTATCACTTTTATTAACTTTAAAACCATATAAAGTGAAAAGATCTTCAAATTTCTCATGCCATTGTTTAGGTGCTTATTTCAAACCGTAAAGAGATATAACAAGTTTACATACCTTATTTCCTAAACAAGGAACTACAAAGCCTTTTGATTAACCCATATATATTTCTCCTTCTAACTCACCATTCAAGAAGGCTATTTTAACATCAATTTGGTGCACCATAAGATTATAAATAGCAGTAAGAGATAAAAGAACACGAATAGAAGTGATTCTAGAGATAAGAGAAAAGTTATAAAAAAAGTCAATGTTCTCTTTTGTTTGAACCCTTTGGCAACTAGTCTAGCCTTATATTTATCAACTGAACTATTTAGTTTTAATTTCTTTTTAAGAATCCATTTGAAACCAATAGTTTTACAACTAGGAGACAAGTCTACTAATTGCCAAGTACCATTAGATATGAGGGATTCAATCTCATCATCAATAGCCTCCTGTAAAAGATTGGCATCTACAGAAGACAAAGCATTCTGAAGAGTATTGGGATCTTTTTTTTAAATTATACACATAGAAATCAGAACCAAAAATCTTTTACAATTCTAGTATACTTATTTCTTCTAGGTTCCATATCAGTTTGCACATCATATTCATTCAATCTTTTCAAAGACAAATCAAGAGAGGAATTGCCCTCACTATTCTTATATTTAAAGGGAAACCTATGTTAATCAAAATCTACATCATTTAACTCAGTTATGACATGATCATGCATGTCATAGAATCTATAAGCTTTACTATTCATAGGACACCTAAGAAACACACATTTTTATGCTCTACTAGCAAGTTTAACTCTTTTCGGATAAGGGATATGAACATATGAAAAACAACCCCAAGTTCTAATATAGGATAGATTTAGTTTTCTATTTTTTTCATGCCTCAAACGGTGAAATTTTGTTGTTAGATTTAGGAACTCTATTAAGCACATAACAAATAATCAATAAAATTTCACAACACTAGTAAGAAGCAACACCAGAATTTAGCATCATAACAATAACCAATTTAGTAAGAGTCTTATTTTTTCTTTCATCCTTACCATTCATTTTAGGAGAATATGGTACAGTTATTTCATGAATAATGTCATGCAACTGATAAAAATTAGTAAACATGCTAGACTCATATTCAATCCCTCTATCACTTTAAATCCTTTTTACCCTTCTACCAAAGATTTTTGACCTTATTCAAAATAATTTAAACATGTCAAAAGCTTCAATTCTATTTTTTATCAAATAAACGTATGTATAATCAATGCACTCATCCATGAATGTAATGAAATACCATTTACCATTTCTGGTTAAAGTTCCATCAAGTTCACAAACATCAGAATTAATCAAATCAAATGGTTCAGATTCTTTAATAGTTGATTTTGAGGAACTTTGGTAATTTTTGCTTCACTGCAAAGCTCACATTTATCAAACTCATTTAAAGATAGTTTTGGTATTTAGTCTAGATTACACATATTTTTAATGATGCGCTTATTCACATGACAAAGTCTAGCATGCCAAACATTAAAAGAACACATAGTATAAGCAGAAGGATAAACTTTATTCACTTCAACATTAAGCTTGAACAGGCCATCAGTAGCATAGCCTTTTCACAAAATTACATTATTTTTTATAAGAGTAAATAAATATGTTCCTATAGTTTGAGTAAAACTAGCCTTATTGAGAAGAAAGCTCGAAACCAAATTCTTCCTCATCTCTAGAGTATGCTACACATCCTTTAGCACAAAGGACTTTCCAGAGGTAAACTTTCGCTCAACATTACCATAACCAGCAATAATATTTGAATGAGAATCACCCAATAACACATTTTTATCTTTTATCTCAGTGTATATTTTGAACATGGGATGATCAAAACAAACATGGCGAGAGGCACCAGTGTTTATCCACCATCATTTGGCAAGATTTATTTCAGAAATCATAATGGTAACCATTGCAACCAATTCCTCATTAGTAAGATTTTCTTGAGGAGTAGAATGGTTCCTTTCTTTTTGCAGTTTCTTACTTAATGTCCAGGCTTATTATAGTTGAAACACAAAAACTGAACAGAGCCATTCTTCAAAGGGGGATTTTTACCATTCTAGTTATATTTCAGTTGTTGTTATGATTTTTCATGCTTTTAGCTTTTGGTTTAAGAGCTCTTAGCATAGGCGTGGAGTAGTAAGAATCTCCCCCATTTGATTATATTTTCGAGCCTCCTCCTCAATATGAAGACGAGTAATCAAACTCTCCAAAGAAAATTCTTTACTTTTATAGGTAAGAACATTTTAAATCTTTCCAACGAGGAGGTAATTTATCAATTACAACAACAACTTCAAATTGTTCATCAAGATTCACACCTTCAGAGATAATTTCATGAATAATTTTTTATATCTCATTTGATTGGCTCTCCACAAGCTTGTCGTCTGTCATTTGGTACTTCAAATAGCAGCTATAACATACTTCTTAGTTTCAGCATCCTCTATGTCATATTTCTTTTACAGCGCCTCCTAAATGTCTTTTACACTCTTCTCAGGTTGATTGTAATAGTCATACAAATCATAAGAGAGTGCACTAAGGATAAACTTTTTGCACAGAAAATCATTTTCTGCCTAGAATCGCATAGCCTCTATTTCAACAACATCATGTGTCTCTTACAGATTTGACTTTTCAGTGGTGAGAACAAAATTTAGTTTCTTTGTAGTGATGAAGAAATATATCTTTTGCTTTTACCTTTTGAATTAGACACTTTTAAATCGAAAAGGACGGTTGAGGTCAGTAGCAGCAGTTACAATTCTAGTGTGGTGTTGACAGCAGTAGAGGAAGCCATGGTGGAACATCTTAAAATTGTAGAAACAGAATAAGAAAATGACAAAAGTGCTGCTCTCTTTAAGGCATTTTGTAGCTCTACCTAACTAAAGTACAAACAGTCACAACTCCCGCTGTCCCCTGATAAAATAGCTAAGAAATCGAATCTCTATGTTGTTTCTCTTTTGCACAGGAAGAGAAAACAACCAATAGACACTCAAATATTTTTTTTTTAATTTGCTGAGGAACTAATTTTGTTTCTATATCTCAAAATAGTATCTGGAGATAGATTAAATAGATAAAAATTATGTTTTATAAATCAATCCTTTATCTCTAAAAAATCTATCTTCAGAAATAGAAAAAATGAGATAAGATAAGCATTTGGGGTGGGGGGGGGGGGGGGGGGGGTTAAACAAAACAAAAACATGTACAAAAAGTTAGGAGATAAGAACAATTTTCTTATATTTTAAAATATTTAAATAAAAAATAAAATTCAGTAAAAAATATAAGTAGGACTACACTCGCACTCAACTGGGCATGACACGGTCAGCCGGCGCATGTGGTATTATTTATATCCTCCTTCCTCCTCAAAACTAGGTACTCCTTAAGGGCCCAACCACATATAAAAGTCACACTTATATAAATTCATTATAAGTTTTCTCTTTTTCTAATGTGGGATAAGTTAAGTAACATAACACAACATAAACATTCACCTAATAACTTTAAAAATTAATACATTATTTTCAACAGGAGTGTATTATTGTATTAACAGACTTTATCTTGGTAATGAATGAATTAACTCTTTTAGAAAAAAAAATTATCTATGAGATTTTTGGATAAAATTCTAATAACTTGCTTGAATACAGATTTATGGATATCTTAATATGATCCAAATCCCCAAATAGGTTTATATATAAAAATTGAAAATTTTTTATTCTTAAAACTTTTTAGACGAATAATGTTGTTTCAGAATCTTAGCATACCAGAAGAATTAGAACTAGGAACGAAATATATCATAATAAAATTAAAAATAAAAGTTAAAATGAAGTTGGTTTTCACATGCCCCATCAATATACAAGTGATGCATGTATTAGTTAGTTGATGGTGATAGCAGGCTTATAAAAGGAATTTTGAAATGCCAAGAATCCATTTTTCGACTTTCAATTTGCTACTAATCTTTTTTTATGGCACTTTGCTACTACTCTTACTAAGATATGGATCCTGATAGAAGTCAAGTTGACCTTTACCTAATTCACAAGTAAAACACCTTTTAATCTCGTTCCTAAAAATCAATAAACATTTCTAACCCTAAGTATATTTAATAGACTTAGTAATTTTATAATGACAATTATATCTTTAATTTATTTTATGACCAATTTTCCTGTAATGATGTTTTCACCATTACAAGCTCCAAAACTTGTTTTGCCAAAGAAACCTTATTTCACTTTAGGAAACTTTTGACCCCTAATTTCAAATCTCTCTCTAAAACATTAAATGCCTCCCTTTCTAAAGAAAGCTTTTATTTTATTTTATTTTTATCAATCAATGATATGGGAAGAAGAAAATATCAACACTAATAAGCTTTAGTTTCTATCCACATTCAATTTATGAGCTATAAGTTACCTAAATAGGACTAATACTTAGTCTTTTATCCCCTCATCTTTTTTTATTTATTCTTTCAATAAGCCATATACACTCATCTTTGATCAATTTATGACTAAATAATAAGAAATCATGGTATTTCACTAATAAGTTACATTCAATAGACTCTAATATATTTTAGATCTAGTACTTCTCTTGATCTTACTATTATGGAGGCAATGGGAATGTTGGATGCATAACAGATTGTAGAGCCAATGGAAGGAGGTGCCCAGGAGAAAAGATGATCAGTGCTTTACAAGATTAGTTAGTTAGTTGGAGTTTGGTTTGTTATTTATATTTACATTACACGTGTAAATTATTCCAGCTCACACCATGTTAGTTAGAAGCTCAAACTTGTATATAAAGCTATATTGTACAGACTAGTTGAGTAATGAATGAAATCAAATTTCCTCTCTTCTCTTTCTTCTATCATATATGTTTCAGTTTGTAACATGGTATTATAACACCTAGGGAAGATCCATTCCTAGGGTTTCCTCTTGTTCCTTTCATTTCTTTAAGCTTCACTCTCTTTCTGCAACTTAAAGGTTTTTCAATAATAGCCGATGATGAAGGTCAGAATTTGAGCAATGTAGTTCCTACAAATCTCACACCTATAGTTTCAACTCAGGTAGATGATGTTTCTTTGCCATTTTACATTCATCAGTTGGATACACACCCTTCAGTCATTGTTTAACATAACTATGTAACTTGGAGGAGATCTTTTCTCTTGGAAATTTCAATCAAGAATAAGCAAGGTTTTTTTTATGGAACAAAACCTCAGCCAAATCCTTTAGGTTCTCTTTATCTTTCATTGATTCATTTTAATAATCTATTGGTTTCATGGCTTCTTAGATCAATTCAGCCTTAAATTACTTCTACTGTGTTTTACATTAGAGGGGGGTGGGGTGGGGGGGGTGCACTTCTCATATATGAAAAAAACTTGAGATCTATTTCACTCAACCAGATGACTCAAGGATTTGTCATCTTTAACAATTTTTAAGCATAATTTCTCAAAGAAACAAAAATGTAGATGCTTACTTTACTGAGCTTCACATTATTTGGGAAGAGTTAAGAAATTTTAGGCCCTTACCACATTTCATTTGTGAAAAATGCAATCAACGGTGTTTCCAGACATACATTCTTCAATAAGAAAATGACTATGTGCTCAAATTCCTCAAGGCTTTAATGAAACCTTCTAAGGTGTTAGACCTCAAGTCACCATCACTATTACCTTTCCTTTCATAGATCAGGCATACAATATATTCTTAGGGAAGAGAATTAAAGAAATACTTTGCAAAAGTACCAAAACTTCAATGAATTTGCACCTATGATAATTAAAAGGTCCAAATTAGATTTGATTTACTCTTATTGTGGAATGAAGAAGCACACTCAGGAAAACTATTATCGGCTGATAGGGTTTCCACCTGGATTTAATTTCACTAAAGGCAAGAATAACAATATAGTGCATACAATATCAACAAGATCTACAATTACCCAAGTTAGCTCTCAAATGCTTCAAATGCCACTATATGCAATGCAATCACCATATCATGTCCTAGTTCATCAATCCTTGCCTTCAAACATTGAGGATGTTTTCTTATCTTCTAGTAATTTCACTCTCAGTAAAGAGCAAGTGTATAGGCTTGTTGCTATGCTAAGGGACCAAGTCAAACTTGATGTCTCAAAGAGTTATGGTATAACTCCACACGTTAGTAATGCATTAGGTATAATAGGTTCCATTTTCTCAGTGTCTAATTAATAGATTTTACAAGAAGTTCTTTATTCCAATATGAAAAGCGACTCTAGGGTAATAGATACATGAGTCATTTATCATATTGCATGCTCATTAACTTTTGTTGATCACTTCTATGAAGTTTCCAATTACTTTGTGAAACTACCTAATGACATGAGAGTAAAAGTTACTCACATAGTTGTATTCAAACTCACCCATACCATTACCTTGACTAATTTACTATAAATACCTAGCTTCACCTTTAATCTCTTATCAGTTCATAGGTTCACTAATTGATAGTTGTTTCTTCTTTACCCATGCTTATTGTTTCATCCAAGACCTTTCTTCATGGACTCAGATTAGACTAGCTAAGGCTCACAAAGGGATTTACATTTTCCAAACAATAAGTGAAACTTGTTTTGTAGCTTTAGTCACTCATAATCCAATTTCTTATATTCCTCACCTTATTAATACCATTTATTTTGAGTATGGCATCATAGACTAGGACACATAAATCTTGATACTTTTTCTTCTTTGCAGGTTCTGTTGTTTGATGTAAATAGTTCTAGTAAAGCCTCAAAACCTTTTGAAGCTTGTCCAAAAGCAAAGTTGAAAAGACTACCTTTTCCTTATTTTGTTAACACAGTCACAAAACCTTTTAGACTTGTTCACATGGATGTTTAGGGTCCATACTCTTAACTAGATCTCAATAAAAATCACTATTTCCTTTTTATTGATGATGAGTTTACCAAATGCACTTGGACTTTTCTCATGAAACACAAGGCTAAAGTTTCTCATCTTGTTTCTTATTTTTGTAACTTAGTTAAAGTACAGTTTCATAGAAAAGTACATATAATTAGGATAGACCAAGGAAGTGAGGTTCTTTTGTTCAATTTTTATCAACATCATGGCATCTTACATCAACAAACTTGTGCTTAGACAACTTAACAAAATGGCATTGTTGAGAGGAAGCAATAGCACAGTCTCAATGTTTTTATACCTTTGTTATTTCATTCAATTTTTTCCATTACTTTTCTAGGGTGATGCCATTTTTTGTTCTACCTTTCTCATTAATAGAACATGACCTCCTTGTCTTTGAAGGAAGTTATGAGTTACGTAGCAGAAGTGAAAACACAAAATTGGCATTTCAATTTTGAAAACTTTAGTTCTTTCTTAAAAACCTTTTAACAAAGTTGCTTTAGCCTTTTTTGAAACTCTTTGAAAAATTCCTAAACCTAAGAATTAGGACCATAACTCAACCAAGGGTATTTATACCAATTTATGTGCAAAACTCAAATGTAAACAAAAGAGAGTTAGAAGTAAAAATACCTTTCACCCTCCTTCATTAAGATCCCCAAATGTGAAGCCTTTAGCTTGAAACACACCAAGCATCAACAAAGCTAGACCTCCCATAAATTGATGGCTTGCTTGAATCTTCTTTCCTTAGTTGCCTAATTTTGGTTTAAGCTCCCCCTTCAATCCTTCAAAGCATTTTAGGGTTTATTTGGACTTTTCTTAAACACCATCATCAAGACTTATTTTTCTCAAAAAAAGAAAAAGATCATGAGAAATGAAATTGAACTCTTGAAGAAATCTTCTTCATCCACAATTCCATACTCCTTGATGTTCGTTGATAAAGTTTCACTTCTAACTCTTAGAAGGAAATTTCTCATTTTCTTTCCATTAAATAATCTTGTTTATCTCATAAACAAAACATAAGAAGAAGAATAAGATGAACATCAAAGGAACTAAACTTCAATTTGCTCATCTTTACTTCATCTTCAAAAATGGAATGAGAACAATATTTCTAACTCTTAGAAACTCTCTCAATTTTTAATAGAAAATAAAAAAATGATAAAAAAGACAATGACATGATATCTTTCGCACTCTTTATACCCAAACCTTTCTCCATTTCCAATTCCCTAAATTATGGAGTGAAATGGGGAAAGATGTTGGCTATGGTTAACTAGAGTCAACTCTTGGCTTTTAGTCCAAAGTCCATAATACCCTTATCTCATAAAGAATATTTCAAATATACCAAGTTAGTAGAGAATCTATACACATTTTAATTATCACATTAAGTTTGAATTAAGTTAATTATCTTATGATTAAGCATAGTTATCGTTTAGTCCAAATTGTTTCAATTTATTCTCATTTGGTTGTATCTCATACAAATCATGAGTTAATTGAAATAAACCCTTAATGAATTAAACTTAAAGATATACAAGGGTCTTTGTAAATTTAATTACAATTTTAATTCAATGATCATTAATAATTAAATAAACTCTTTAATTAATTATTAATTGAATTTTATGGCAATTGCTTTACGATATGTGACTTACTAGGTTCATTTCTAATGAGCAATGGAATAAAAAAAAAACTCCTTTTTCTTTCCTTATATATGAAATCCCCATTTCACATTTAGTCCTATGAGTGAATGACGCCTAGCATTGCATATCACGACTACCTAATGATGTTGGTGATCATATCATTGACATTGTATGGACCTCTCAATCATAATTAGCATGCACTCGAATCCCTTCATTATGAATTCTCGATCTTAGTTAGGGTCATAGAATAGTCAAACCCTATATGCTAGATTATATGACCTCTATCTAGTTTTAGTTCTCGATAAACCCAGTTCTTACTAAAAACTATTTCTAGTAAACCTTATCCACCCTAGCCAGGGATTTGCATATCAAGAATAACCATAAGTCATAGGATTCCTTTCTTGTACACCCAGGTTAATGAATCTTTTTTTGGAGATCACTTATACCAATATATCATTGATTATGTCCACCAAATGTCAAATACCAATACATGAGTGGAATTGGTATGTATGTTGTAACAAACCATAGTTGCCATTATGTTAGATAATATATCATCTCAAGTCTAAGGATTATATGCATAATCATGATTTAGATGATACGATATTGACTAGTGGTAAAGACCCATGTTTTGATCATCTAACATCACTGTTCAACTTACTCTTCCTATGAGTATGTGGTAAAGACCCATGTTTTGATCATCTAACATCACTGTTCAACTTACTCTTCCTATGAGTATGTTCACATGTTGTCATGACATCACATGTTTGTAGCGTGGGACTCACTACCTCCATAATAATAAGTATCTCATACTTATCATGAATGACAACAAAAGTGATGGTCTTCTAGAATAATGACATCTCTATCAATAATCCTATGATCATGAACAAACTTCAAAGCATCTGACAAAGGGTAATCTGTCGTTCATAGTCTCAAACCCTTCAAAAATAGATTCCCTTATAAAATACTTAAGGGATATATATACATTTGATCTAAGGAACACTTCATTTAAAGAACATATATACTCATAGCTAGTTTGGTTTATATTTATAATCACATGACCTGTATACAACTCTAGGGCATACACTACTTACAATATCCCACTTGCACTAAAGTTAATTAAGAGAAAATCTGTTCAGTATCTAAGACTCATGTTCACAAGATGAAAGTCTGACTATTAGTTAACTCACAGCTTTAGCCAATAGATATGTTTTGTTACTAATTGACACTATTTTCTATCTTACTTTAATGCATGTCCCAATGATCTTGTCTAATAACATGATATTGCCTTTCTTTGTGTTTAGATTTCCAGTGAGAACTAGGTTCCTTTCCTTGAGAAATGGCTCCATTTTAACCCCAATAGAGAGAAACCAATGATTGAATGGAATGTACCACACTTAGTTCTATCACGAACCTCAAATCTAAACAACTTTGTTTTGTAGCATCTAATGCAGCAAAATACTTGGCATCTATTGTGGAGTTTACAGTAATTCATTTCTTAGAACTCTTCTAGAAAAATTTATCCTCTATTAAAGGTAGATACAAATCCAATGATAACTCTTTATCATCCACTTCTATGAAGCCATCATTCCTTAAATTATCTTCTCCATTTTGTAAAAACTAAATCCTTAGTGCTTCTTAAGTACTAAAGGATAACTTTGACCATAATCCAATGATCTCCATATATATATATTAGTCTCACTAACAGTATATGCATCCCACCTTGGAAACCGACATGTTGAACACTTTAACACCCTTCCAAGTGCGAACTTTGGGATATACCTATCATTCTTTTCAATCCATCTCATAGATTTGAATTATACGAATATAGGTGATTTCCCCTAAGTTTTATGGAGAAAATTTAGGATAAATTATCTTTCACATTTAATGAGTATGAAAAGGTTTTATCATCCAGATTTAGTACAAGTAAAGTGAACTCCCACTAACCTTATTATACACTTAGATTCATTTACATTCTTGATAAAATAAAAAAATTTGATTACCTCATCAAAAATAACGAACCCAGTTCCTCAAAATTTACTTAAGACTAAAAATGGATCTCTTAAGCTTGTATACTTTGGAACTTGCTTTAGGTTCTAAAACTTTAGATTTTTCCAAGAAATTTTTTTTAATGTCTCCATCAAGAAAAGCGATATTAACATCTTTATGCAAATTCTCAAAATCATAGTGTTCGACAATTGCTAATATAATTATGATGGATCTAAGCATGGATTTGGAAAGTAGGTCTCCTAATGGTAAAACTTTTACCCATAGAAAAATGCTTTTGCTATAATTTTTGCTTTAAACATCACCACATTTCTGTCTATACTAATCTTTCACTTGAAATTTCATTTATCCTATGGGTATGATACTCTAGGTGGATCTACAAGTTTATAGATTTGGTTCGTATGCATGGAATCCATTTAAATTTCATAGCTTTTATTAATTCGAAGGATCTATGTCTCATATAGTTTCATTAATTCTAGTAGGATTAGTATCTTGATCAATTTCTTTATGAATGAACAACTCTTGTACAGTCTCATGAAGAAGTCTATATCTCTCTAAAGGGTGAGATATTCTACTAGCTACTAGCTCTTCGAAGTTTTGAGTGGATACATTATCAGCTGAAAATTTATTCATAGGGTTGATCAATTTTATTTGACTATTATGTTGGATCACTTTGGATGACGGCTCATCCTATATTATCTTCCTATCTTGAAGAAACTCTTTCCCAAGAAAAAGACATCCCGACGATAGCACTTACTTACCTATGGAAGATAATGAAAGTATCCGAAACTAATTTTAGGATATCCAACAAACCTTTCTTTAATAAAATTTTCATCCAACCGCCTTGTTTCTTAGCCTTTTAATATGAGCCAAACTCCCCAAATCTTAACATACTTAAGACTTGTTATTATACCATATCTCATATGGATTGATAAAAATAGATTAGAATAAAATTCCATTAAGGATGTAGGTAGCTACCTCCATTGCTAATCTCAAATAAAGAAATTGGCAAAACTTGTATAGTTCATGATTAAATGTAGCTTTTCTTATAAGGTATGATCTCTTTTTCAGACATACCATTTAGACCATGGTATTTCGAAAAGGATTCAATTGTAATATCATACCATTTAACTTTAAGAAGTATCTAAAATTTTTTCTAAAGTATTGACTCCCTCGATGTCATCGATGGTTTTAATACCTTTTCATGTTTATTTTTCAACTTCATTCATGAATCATTTTGAACTATTCAAATAAGTCATGTCTATATTTCATCAAATGATCATACTCTGATATTGAATATCATCTGTAAATGAGATGAAACATAAATACTATCCTTAATCCATTTCTCTAAATAGATCATATACATCTCATGTATTTAGCTTTTTCACTTTGTCCAATAAAGGGTGATCTAGTCACTTGTTCCTTTGATACATGATTCATAAGTTAGAGTTGGTTCACTTTCTATAGGGTTTAGGATCCATATGTTTTCCAACTTTAGATTCTTTTCTTTGGCTAAATGACCTAGTCTAAGATACTAAATTACTTTTGAATTTGGAATAGGTTTTGATAATGTCATTTATATTAATTAAACTTAGAGATATTTTGTCATTTCCATTATCCAATAATAGAAACCATTCAATATGGCACATGCCAATAACTCTATTACAATAATAGAAACCATTAAGTATGACCCATGCTAATAACTCAATCATAATAATAGAAACATATTTCTTAAATTGAGTTGACAACTTATACTAGCCTCATTAGTTTAAGAAATAATGTGTTAAGAGCATTAGGTGCATACAAAATTTTTTCAATAAAATATGATATCTCATATCAATGGGGTTCAATCTAATAGCCTTGAAGCAATGGTTGTTCCACTAATTTGATTACCTTCCTTTTTCTCTAAACTTTTATCATTTGCATTTTCCTTCATAAGGTTTATGCAAGCTATAAATGAACTATATTGCATATTAGATATAGAACAATTGATAAATATACCTTCTCAAGGTTTATCAATCTCTTGTTCTTCCCATTTCCCTTAAAGTATTCTAAATACTTTGGACAATGTACTTCTAATATCCAGTATAATGGAAACACTTTCCTTTACTATGTGAGAAGCTTCCTTTATGGATTTGTTTATCCATACTTATCTCATAAGTTAGGATAAATTATAGGTTCTCAATCAATCCACATTGTTAGGCCCCACGAGTTTTTATCTGTATGTTATGCTCATTAGTGGACATGATTTGTTCATGTAATCATACTTATTGTAGAAAATAATAATATTGTTTTATTTTATGTAAAACATAAATCTACTATCTTAATTTGGTCTTTAATCAAAATAGTACTACTACTGACTTGGCAAATCCTACACTTCCAAAAAAAGGAAACAAAGATTCTATTGGGGTGAATCTCTAATAGGTTGAATGAAATCTTTTGAGTAAACAACTCTTATTCGTCAATACCCACAAGCTACACTTTGTCTTTTTAGGGATTGATTTCTTGCAAGTGAACAAATTTTGTTCATCACATCTCATGTGAGATTCAATCTATTAGATCTCAGGTACACATTGTTATATGGTAATAAACTCTTTAATTAATCATTAATATGATTTATGCAAGCTAATATGAATTGCTATATGGTTTGTGACTTGCTAGGTTTATGTTCTGATTTGCGATAGGATAAAGAAAACTCTTTTCCTCCAACCAAGTATGCAAACCTTTTATCACACTTAGTCACATAAGTCGTGAGTGATGCCTAGCATTGCATATCATAACTACCTGATTAGAAATGAATGCCGGTGATCATATCCTTGACATTGCATTGATCTCTCAATTATAATTACCGTGCACTCAAATCCCTTCATTATGGATTCCCGATCTTAGCTAGGGTTAAGGAATAGTCAAACCCTATATGCCAAATCTTATGACTTCTATCCAGTTTAAGTTCTCGATAAATTCGGTTCCTACTAGGAACACTTTCTAGTGAACCTTATCCATTCTTGTTAGAGATTTGCATATCAATAACAACCAGAATTCATAAAATTCCTTCCTTGGTTACCCAAGTTAATGAATCCTTTCTTGGTTGGACACTTATCCCAACATATCACTGATTATGGCTATCACATGCCATACACCAATACATGACTAGCATCAGTATGTAAGTAGTAACAAACC
>CAOJBK010221316.1:0-11372 GCA_948294925.1 Codiaeum variegatum
CTCTACAGGGCTTTTTCGCCCTATAAATATACGAGCTCACAACTAAAGCAAGGTATGATCAACTCACTCTAAAAGCCTTACATTTACATATTCCATCTATAACTCACTCATTCGCTGACTTAAGCGTCGGAGGGTTAACGCCGGACCACACGTCCGACACCCCTGACCATTTGTGACTCTGTGCAGGTCCAGTTCCAGTTCAACCACAACAGTTACAATACAGTGTGTCTAAATCTAAGACGCATCAGTACCAGACATTCCTTTTGAGTATAACTTCTTATTGGGAAGGACGTATCTCTACCAGACTGGTTCCATACTAAGCATATATCATCTAGCACTTAAAATACCTACTCCAAAAGGATTGGCAATAGCTTAGGGATGTCAAGAAACAACTAGGCGGGTGTACTTCAACACATTGAAAGGGGTGTACCTGGCCTTGCACCTAGAAGAAGCTCTTCCCCCAAGCTAGATGTCTAGCGACCCAGTGGTGAGACACACAAAATCCAAACCAGTAATGGTCTCTTACAACGTGAAAATGGCATGCTACCATGATAGAATGGTGCATCGTATAAGCTTCCAGAAAGGGGACCTTGTGCTTAGAAAAGTGGAGATCATCAAAGGAAATGTGGGTGTGGAGAAGCTCGAACGAAATTGGGAGGGTCCATACAAAGTCGCAAAAGTTTAAGGCTGAGAGCATACCAACTAGAAGATGTGAATGGAAAGACCCTCCCCACACTTGGAATTCCAACAACCTTAGGAAGTATTTTCCATGATTTTTTATATTTATGACAATTGAATTCTGTTTGTATTTTCATTTTCATGTAAATTTTACTTATTTTGTTGAAGCATCAATGAATGAAATTTCTTTTCAAAGATTGTGAATTATCTTGAATGCTTAATTCATAACTTTAAAGTAGAATTATTAGAACCCATCGGGAAATAACAACAACAGGGCATAAATTGGAGATTGGGATCCACACTCTAACTTTAAACTAAGGAAAGTAAAGCCAGAGACACTCATAACTAAACAAAGTCTGAGTTAGGCCAACATCCCAAAGTTTAAAGAAAATGAGAAATTTAAAAGGACCCTATACCCTCGACATAAGCTATTTCAAGAAATTAATAGCACATTTGAAGGGTAAGCTCCAATAATGAGCAGCTCACCGAGACAAAGAAAGGGCTCAACAAGGACCAAACCTAAAAAGATTAAGGATAACTCACCCAAATACATACAAAAGCATTATTGGTAGGGCTATTCAGGTAGCCATAAGGCAAGCTAGAATGAAATCCTAAAAAAATATGTAGCTCAGAGCTAAGAGGGTAAGCTCACCTATAGGAGGAACTAAACTTCCCTCCCTGCTAAAAAAAAGGCGAGCTAGGAAGGTGAGCTCTCCCTATATGAAAGGATGAACTCCTTTCCCAGCCTGAGCCTATAAAAGCAAGCTATTGGATGAGTCATCCCATATATAAAAAAAAGGAAGGGAGGCAGGTGTAGCTTAACCAAAGAAAGCATGAAGTGGTAAGCTAAGATTGTCATCGCCTAACAAAGTCGGAAAAGTGCATCTAAGCTAAAGCTAAGTGAAATATGACTCCAAAGCATACCAATTATTCAAAAACTATCAATTAAATAAAATAAGCATGTTGTTACCTAGCGCACAAAGCAACAATCATCAAAAGGAGCAAAAGTATGATAAGCAAAGCCACATACTTATAAAAATTAGAGAAATTCAAATTCCACCCAACATAAGTTCAAAAGGATAAGAAATTCTAAAAAGCTCAACATCTATACAACAAGAAGCTAAAAGTTCAAACAAGAACATAAACATAAAGTAAAATAGTCCAACATAAGCTAAAAGTGTACTAAGCTACTATAAAGGTATCAAGTAGTAGCATGGGTCTCCTGTTCAGCAGCTCCCTAACCATGAGTTGTTTCGACAGGAATGGTAGCATGGGAGTCCACCTCCTGAGCTTGGTCACTCACCACATAGGAGGCTAAGTGAGTATCATGAGAGGGATCATCTTGGGTAATCTCAATAGTCTCTGGCTAGAAATCCAAATCAAGGAGGCGCTCATCATTGCTAATCTTGTCCAAAAAGGAACAAGTACCAACTCCAAAGCGACTCTCAACAGCAACAACAACATTGTCTAAATAATCCGTGAAGAGTTGCACATAGCCCTATTCAACTGTTGCCTTTATATCTTAAATTCGCTTGGTGACATATCGATCCAAGGCTTCAAACGTAGCTTTCTCAGAAAGTAAGCTCTTTTTCAAGCGAAGCCCTCTGAGTCTTCTCCTCCTCAATAATCTCATTGGAGGATGAGAATTGTAAATAAATACCTTCCACAACTTTCCTCTCCTCTTCAAAGTGATCCTTAAAGGAGTCTCGTTGGCTCTTCAAACGACCCTGAATATTCTCCAAGCAAAGACTGAGGTCGACAATCATCTCCAAACCTTGCATACACACACAACATAAATGTAGATATGCTCCAAAAAGGGCAAAATAGAGAATGAGGAAAAAGCACGAGGTAAAGAAATGTAACATAAGTATTTACCTAAAGATAAAGACTTGTCAAGTCACAAGTAATGTCATGGTCAAATTGATCCTTGGTCAGCTCCTTGTCCTTCATCAAACGCAAGGAGCGAGCTACCCTGTACGCAAGGCAAGGATCCTTCATAAAGAGAGGCTCTCCTTGCCCACCCATCTTCTCTTCGATCAGTTCAGCTATGGAAACAAATTTAAGACTGCCTCCTCCTTAATTCTTTTCACTAAGGGACCTCTAAAGCCTCACTCAAATGCTTATTGGACCGAGAAGAATCGAGCGCCAACACTATAGTTGGCGGGGAGGAGGAGGTGGCATATTCTCACTGATGGGGCCCTTACCTGCAACCTTATCTTGAGCAGCTTTTTGTCCAGGACGGGTAGGAGGAACTCGAGGAGAAGAACATGGAGAACAACATTCAGGATGAAGGATAATTCTTTTCGCAGGCTCCACAAATGAAGCATTCCTCCTCTTAATAATCTTCTTCATAAGGCTAGACATGGCTACATAAAAAGGAAAAAAAAAAGTATAAAAGTTAAACACTATACCAAGAAAGCAAATAGTACATATACTTTGAGGGAATGCACAACATAATAATATGCATGAGTAAAATAGAAAATGGAAGGCAGCCTATGATAAGTAATACCATCCAAACTAGCCAAGTTTTTCCTATTGGCATCATACAACTCACCCTCATTGAAAGAGAGGATCAAAGCATTAACGTCAACCTCCCCATTAAGAGCAAGAAATTCATGAAAGAGATTAACTTGATTCTCCTCTAGATCGGTCAGAGACTCCAAACTCCGCCTAGAAAACTTATAATATGGCGATCGCCAACCGTACTTAAGGCGGGCCAAGCTAGAGTGCCCAACAATGAAGAACTTATTTTTGAAGTTCTTGCAATTGGAAGGAGTAGAGAACATCTTTAACTTCTTCATGGATTGCACATGAGAAAAGTTTCGGGCTCCACCAGATACCGTGGCTAAAGCATGAAACAACCTTAACGTCAAAGTGAAACCATGAAGCATAGCAACAATTTGAAGTCCCTTTAAAATCCTCTAACTATTGGGACTTAGTTTGCATATAAGAAGATGGTGAGCATTAAGGAGTTCCACTTCAAAATCGTTCGAAGGAAAGCGCAAGCCTCCATTCAATGATGCAGCATAGACTACATGTTTATTCAACCCATAACTAGAGGTGCCCTTTCCATTGATGGGAGGGGGAAGCAACTAAAACTCCTCCGAAATAGAGAATTCCACGCGAAGACAATTGAGATCGCTCCGAGTGAGCTTACTACAAATCGTCCGAATATCATTCCTTGATATGAGCAATATATTCTCCCCTTCAAATACTTGAGCGGATGAACTTTGCGTCTTGGCTTCATCTTCGTGGTCCATCACTTGCCAACCCGACCCACCATCCCCTTTTCCCAAGCCGATTGGCCCCCCAACCTCCCTCCTACCTCTGATTTCCCCCTAGCCTCCACCCTCTCTTCAATTGCCCCTACCCCACCTCATCCTCCTCTGATTGCCCCTACAGCAGCCCGCCTAACTCTGATTAACCCCCCTTCCTTTTCCCCTATCCTGCCTCATCGCTTACCGAAATGATGGTAACCGCTTATGATTCATCCACCGACTCCGATCCACTCAATTTGATAAACGAGGGGGAAATATATAGGTCGGGAGATGGTAAATTAATGGGAGGAACCCCAAAGCTATCCTTTTTATCTGTTCGGAAGTAAAGGGGCCACGATGCACCGATCAGGTTTAGACACTCTAAATGACCCTGGATAAGCCGTTCATACCCATCTGGAGTACTACCATGTTTAGCATGGAAAATGATCGGGGGGAGGAGATGGCTCACCCATGAAAATAAGTGGTAGAACTCAACTATGGAATAAACAATATGAAGGAAAAAAGGAAACAAAAAATGGAAAGAAATAAACAATAAAATACCTATAAAAGTAATATATCAAGATTAAAGAGTCAAAGGCAAAAAAAAATTACCTTAGCTCATAATAGTAGCACTCCCCTTCACCAAAAGAAATAAAGTTGAGAGAAAGAGTTTGTTTAAAAAGTGTGGTGGTGGTAAAAATGAAAGATAAAATAAAGACATGGTTTTTATAATAGGAGAGGAGGGAAGTTGTAAAAACCTTTGGTTATTAATCATTGGGCACTTGTTATGTAATAATTGATAACTATTGTATTTGAAATTTGAATGATATTTTGGTGATAAGGATAATTCAACCCTAACAACTGACCATTATCTGTGAAAAATCAATTACGATTGGAGTATGGAAAATTTTTGAGCAATCGTTGATATCCCATCATCGACTATAGTACTCTGTTCGATATGACCATCCAAAGTGATCACAGGTCGCCACATAAACCCAACACGAGATTGAGACACTAGGTGTAGCTCTGACTCGGACGTTTAGAAAAAGTCCATGTATAGCTCCGGGTCGGATACTCCAAGTATAGCTCTAGCTCGGACACTCAGACATTCGGTAAGACTCTAAGTATAGTTCTGACTCAGACACTCGAAAGTTCAGTAAGACTCCAAGTATAGCTCTGGTTCGGACGGCCGGACGTTCGGTAAGACTCTAAGTATAGCTCTGGTTCGGACATCCGATAAGAGTCTAGGTATAGTACTAGTTCGGACGCTCGAATACTTGACAAGAGAGACTCTAAAACCTAAACTAACTTAACTATCAGAGTAATCTTTCAGACAACCAGCCTTGACTCTCTAATCATTGTTTTGCAGATAGACTATCAATGGAAACCGATGCATCGGATTGGTAACGTGTGGAACCGAAACATAATTAAGGGAAAAAAAAAAGTTGCACGTGCCATTATGAAAGAGGGGCTTATCCAAGTAATGCGTTGTTGAAGCAATGAATAAGGACACCGCCACTCTTGGCCAATAGTCTCATTCTATTATTTCATTTTACTTAATCTGCCAATTGGAATTAAAAATTGCCCTTTATATGGATATGGATCGTGGCAGTTAAAATAAACATTATGTCACAAACTTGAACATAAGAAAAAATTTATCATATTATAAGAATAACCTCATTAATTCTTTATGCAATTCAATTATCAGGTATTATCTAATATATTTTTTACCTGCATCACCTATCACGAAGTCATCAATATAATTTACAGTGTTATCATAACCGGATTGGACCGTCAGGTCGGACCTGTAGGACCGCGAATAGATCACAAATCCAATTTTAAAAATAAAAAAAAAAAGATTTGTAAATGAACAGGAAAAAATCTGACAAAAAATCATAAAAAGCTGGCCGGTTCAAATTTTTAATTTAAAAAATAATAATTTTATCAAAATTTTTTATATTTAATCTCATAAATTAAAGTATTAAATTGAAAAGTTAATAATTTTTAGACAAACAATAAATATAAAAATAGAATTATTTTTCTAATTTTTTTTATTTCCTTAATTTATTTAATTTAAATATTTATAAATTCTTTCCAAATATACAAGTTAAATCTCCCTATAGAAATAAAAGTCATTTTTTTAAATATTTAATTATCAACATTATAAATATGTATTCTCTAAATCAATTAAATATTTCATAATAATTCAATTTAAATACTATCTTAATTTAATTAATTATATTAACCAATCATTAATAGATTATTATAATTACATCATCTCAAAATAAAATATTTATATAGAAGAAATACAAATAGAGAGTATTAACTTATAAAATTAAATATTTTTCTATAATAAAAATAAAATCTAAATATATAATTTAAATCGAAAAAATAATCAATTTTCTTTTTTATAAATATTTAATTAAAAAAATATTATAAATATTTATTTTAATTAAATTAATTAAATATAATTTTAAAATAATTTTATTTAAATATTATCTTAATTATTTTAATCACTTATATTAATTAATAGTAAATTACTATAAGTTGATATGATTGTTGCAGAAATTAAAGAACTATTGGGAGAAAATCTCATTTTGCATCACATTAGAAGAGAGGCTAAGTGTGTAGCTCACTCTTTAGCTAGATGTCATGGAAATTATCCAAGTCTAGCTTTTTGGTTTAATGCCTTGCCTATCTATGCTCTTGCTTACCATGTATCTCATTTAATTTCTATGAATGAATGAGCCTCTTCTTTCTCTCTCAAAAAAAAATAGCAAATTACTATAATTTCACCATTCAAAATAAAATTTTATATAGAATAAATATGAATAAAAAGTACTTATAAAATTTATGAAATTTTTTATAATATAAAAAGAAAAAATAGACATAATACAAAGAATATATGATAAATAATAAAATGAATGTTATAAATGAATCGGCCGATTGTACGGGTCAGACCGCGATCCAATCATGAAACCGGTTCAACAAACAGTCTGATATTAAAAACATTGATAAATTATGAAAATCATAACTGCAGCAGTGTGCGTGCCTTATATAACTTAGCTACAAATTTATGTTGATTTTATATTTTTTTGTGCTCCCTTGTTGTTGGAATTCTATTATTCCTTGAAACTTTTTTTTTAACCGGAAGAACAATGTTGATATTACTTGATAAAAAAAAAAAAAAAACTAAGCTTATATATGTTTAAAAAACTTTTAAAAAAAATCCAATAATTTATTGAGAGTCTAACAATAATGGGCCTAGAACCCAATAAATAACATATATTGAAATATGCTAACTTGGTCCATTGACCCACAACTTTGATAAAATTACATTTTTACCCTTCGATAAAAACCCTAGCAGAAGCTCCATCTTTTCTTATCAGTGTCATCAAATCTTTAAGAAGGTTAGAGTTTTGTGTCGTTTAAAACAAAAGAGACTTTAATACCAAACTTAAACCTTTTGCAACTAAACATCTTATGACTTAGGCAATATCTAGGCCATGAAAAGCCAATGACGAGCCATAAAATGAACACATCCACTGTTGAACACCATATCCAAGCACCTATATGACTCTTGTACACTAGGGAGAGATTTAAAATAAGATTAAGCACCAAGATATAACCATTTTTACCTTTGGCCTCTGTAGAATTCACTGTTAGTCTGCAACACAGAGAATTCTCATAAATGGAAAAGGAAGAACAAAGAAATAATGAATGTGGTTACTATTCACTAATCACTGACAACTTACATTATTTACAAAATGGACATACACATTTATAAGACTGACCACACAACTCATATGTGGGTTCCTATGCTAACAGATTCCGATACACATTGATACACTGGACCCCACAACTAACAAACTTTAAATTAGAAATATTCCTTTTAGAGAGGACCACAATAATACCCATTTGCTTACATCCCCCCTCAAGATGAAGGTTGAGTAAACAGACCCATCTTGGATAGTAAAATGTGATGAGTCAAAGTTGCTAAGGATTTGGTAAATATATCTGCCAGTTGCAGCTTAGTAAAGATGTACTGGGGACAAATAAAGCCTTCTTTGTACTTGTTCCTCACAACATGGCAGTCAATCTCAAGATACTTTGTCCTCTTATGGAAAACAGGGTTCTATGTGACGTATAGAGCTACCTTATTGTGTCAATACAAAGGAACTAGTTGGTGAACTATAACCTGAAAATCCTACAAGAGGTAAGATAAGAACTACAATTCATAAACATAAGTAGCCATGTTCCTATATTCTGCTTCTATAGATGTCCTAGAAACAATAACTTATTTCTTGGTTTTCCAGGATAGCAATACTGAGCCAAAAAACATACAGAAGCCACTCAAAGATTTCATAGTGTCTGAACATGCTGCCCAATCAACATCACAGTAAGTTGTGAGTTGAGAATCAAACTGTGTAAGAAAAAACAAACCATAAGAAACACAACCCTTTAACTATCTAAGAGTATGCATAACTGTTTGAAGATGTTGTTGTTTAGGATTCTGCATGAACTGACTCAGCTGTTAAGTTGCATGAGTAATGTCAGGCCTGGTCAAATTGAGATATAACAATTTGCCAACTATCCTTTTGTATAATTATGGATCTACTAACAATTCAATATCACTATCTTGAAGCTTAGAGCTAGTAGGCAAGGGTGTAGTTGATGGCTTACAACCAGTAAGGCCTACATATTGGAGTAAATCCAAAATGTACTCGTGTTGACTCAAATATAAGCCATCAGAGGTAAGGAAAAGTTCAATAACAATGAAGTAATTGGCTAAGCCAATATCCTTTATAGTAAACTGGGTATGCATAAAATCCTTGACCTTTTGAATATCTTTCTCTTAATGTCCTGCTATTAAAACATCATCTACATATATAAGTACTGCTAGTAAGCCCACATAAGTGGTTTTAGTGAAAGGACAATGATCATGTTCTAATTGAACAAGACCAAACTCTCTTAATTTGGTAGTGAACTAAAGGTTCCACTACATAAAAGCCTATTTCAGGCCATAAAAGACCTATGCAACCTTTAAACTTGAGTAGGATCACAAGAATATCCATCAAGTGGGTTCATATACACCTCTTCATCAATAAAGCCATGTAAAAAGGCATTATTGATATCTACTTGGTGAATAAGCCAATGGTTAGTAATAGCAGCATCTAGAAAAAGCCTAACAGTGACCATTTTGGCCACAGGTGAAAAACTATCATTGTAGTCCTCACCTGCCACTTTATTGTACCCCTTGGCAACCAATCTAGCTTTATACTTATCCAATGAACCATCAAATCTATATTTCACTTTGAAAACCCATTTAGAGCCAATGACTTTCTTACCTGGAGGCAAGGTAATCATGGACCAATAACCATTTTGCTCTAAAGTTGCTAATTCCACTTTCATAGATTGTTCCCAAAAAGGATTACCATGTGCCTGTCTGTAAATAGAAGGTTCATGAATTGTAGTTAGTTATGGTACAAAACCATTCTGTATGTGAGAAATGGGCAAGGATATAGGATAAGAAGTGTCAGTAGAGGCAACAATTGTAACATAGTCAATAAGCCACTTAGGTTGAGTTTTCTGTCTAGTGCTATGTCTCAGTGGTGGTACGAATGGGTTAGGATGGGGTAAGATGTCAATTGAAGGTCCAAGTAGTGTGGTAATAGGAGATGAAGAGGAAGACAAAGGGACAACTGTAGGTAATGGAGATATAGTAGGAGACTGAGCTTCTAGTTCTAGAGCATGAGGACTAACACTACTATATGGTATAAAACTATTTGAAGGTATAAGAGGAACAAAAGAAGAAGACATAGGAGAAGAATCCTAAAAATACAAAAAAGGATCACCAGGGACAGACAAAGGCAAAACATAAGAGGAATCAAGATTAGAAGAGAAAAAAGATTAAGTAGAAGAATGATTCTTATAAGGAAAATATTGTTCATAAAACATCTTTAGAAACAAAAAACTTATGGTTATCCAAATCAAAAACCTTATAACCTTTCTTATCAAGTGTATAACCCAGAAAAATACACTTAAAGGCCCTAGGATCTAGTTTATCTTCATGTGGAGAAGTGTGAGTGAAAAAACACAAATAGACAAACACCTTAAACAAATTATAACCTGGTGTATGACCCATCAATATCTCATAAGAACAACTCCAATTTAGCAATTTAGTAGGTAAAACATTAATAATGGTAGTAGCAGTCAGAATAGCCTCTCCCCAAAACCCTTTAGGCAACCCTGATTTAATTAAAAGTGATCTAGCCACTTGTAACAGGTGTTTGTGCTTCCTTTCAACCACACCATTTTGTTGTGGTGTGTAAGCATAAGACCTTTGATGCACCATACCTAAACTGTGTAAAAAAAAACTCTTTACTCTCTTTGTTAACAAACTCTCCCCCATTGTCACTTCTCACAACCTTAACATGTTTCCCAAACTGTGTTTTAATCATAGAAATAAACCTTTTTAGAGTAGGAAATGTGTGGTGCTTGTGTTATATAAGGTATTTTCAGGTACACCTTGAAATATCATCAAAATATAATGATCATTAGTTAGGAAAGCAAGTTTATAAGGCCCCCACACATCCACATGTATCAAATCAAAGACCTCACTAGTATGTATGCCACTAAGGGGAAAAGGTAGCCTATGTTGTTTAGCAGCACAACACACCTCACAAATCTGATCACAACTATTGTCATCATGCACAACCACATACAAGTGAACTAGCGTAGAGAAAGAAGCATGTCCTAATCTAGAGTGCAAAAGAGAGTAAGGAACAATTAAAATAGTTTTATTTGATAGAAAATTGATGGAAGAGACTGTACATAATTAACCATAAGGGTCTATCTGAAAAACAACAATAACAAAAGACCTTTTATTTATGTACTTTTGTATGACATCAGGATAGAAACAAGAATGGTAAAAAATATAAAACTCTAGTATCTTTTGCCAATAGCAATGACTTCCTCAGTTGAGGTCCTGAAACTTACAATGGGAACAAAAAAAATGTTACTTTAATAGGCAAAAGTAAGATAATATGCCCAATAGAAAGCAAATTAAAACTAAATTGTGGAATATAATACACCTTAGTCAAATATAACTTCTGCAATTGAATGTCACCCAATTGATCAATCACTTTCACAATTCTATCAGGTAAATGCATAGTGGTTTTACAGTTTGGTTTATGCAGTGATTGGAAAAGGTTTTGATTGAAAAAAAAATATGGTTTGTTGCACCAGAATCCACAATCCATAATTTTTCTAACTCACAATCAAAGCAATTAAGTAAGATAGAGTAAACATTACTTGCATAGCTTAGATAACAATAAATTCCTGGTTCAGCCACTCATTTGCCCTTTATAAACTTTTGGAACTCATAAGACACAATAGTAGAAATAGCATTGTCCCATTTCTCTTTCTTTAAAACAT
>CAOJBK010222498.1:0-10506 GCA_948294925.1 Codiaeum variegatum
AACAATAGTCCCAAAAGGAGATACAAACTATAACTTTGAATTGATCCCTCGAACTACCACAACTACATTTGATTCGAAAATGACTTTGGTAGTGACTTTGCCCTTTAACCAGCTAAGAGCTTCATGGATGGAGATGGCCTCTGTTGTATCTGCATCATATAACCCTTGCACAGTCCCTGCCATAGCCGCTATAAAACTCCCATTGTGATCTCTTAATATCATACCATAACCCACTATATTAATGTCTGTAAACACTGCTACCTCCATGTTAGCTTTTAGCCAAGCCACAAGTGGCTTCTGCCATGTAATTGCAACCTGATGAGGCATATTCCTTTGATTGTTTGATCTCATACTTCTTTGTTGAGCTTCCTTCCGCTCATTCAAAAACTTCATTGCTTCTACAACAATAACACATGCTGGCTTATCTTTACTGTGCCATACAACAACATTTCGATTTCTCCATATAGCCCAACAACATGCTTTGCCATTTCCACAACACTTAACTCACAAGAATTCAACAGTAAAGTAAACCATTCAACCATATTTGTTCCATTCCCCAAAACAAAGCCCACATGAGAACATTGCCAACAATCCTTAGCCTTTGAACAAATATTAATATATGAAAGACTGATTCAGTAGCATTAGAGCATAAAGGGCAGCATACCTCTGTATTGACACCTCTAGTCTGTACCTGAATAAGCGTAGGCAAGCATTCATTTA
Organism: Codiaeum variegatum; assembly: GCA_948294925.1. Lineage (NCBI taxonomy): Eukaryota > Viridiplantae > Streptophyta > Magnoliopsida > Malpighiales > Euphorbiaceae > Codiaeum > Codiaeum variegatum. Next base: position 721 of record CAOJBK010222498.1, read on the forward strand.
ACACTCTCCAAATGAACTCTTTAATCTTAGTTGGTATCTTCAAAGTCTAGAGTTTACGCCAGAACCCCAAATTTGGCGGATGATTATGACCATTCAACAAGCCAATTTGAAGAAGATATGCACTTTTGACAGTGTACACTCCCATTCGATCGTGAATCCATTGTCAGTGATCTGAAATAGAGCGCATACTCAATGGGATTGACAATGTTAGCCTCTTATCTCGCTTATTAAAAACTTCAGAGATTAAATCCACATCCCATTGTTGATTACCCACCATTTTTAAACTACTGGCTTTTCTATTTCTGAGTTCAATTCTATTAAGAGTCGTAATAAAAGGATTATTGTTAGAAAGCCAAAGATCTCCCAATATTGATATCTTCTCGCCTGTGCCCGCTCTCCACCTACATCCAGCTTTGATAATGTCCTGAGTTGCCATAATTCCCTCCAAATGAAGCTGGGATTTTGGCCAAGCTTTGCCTACAAAAAATTTCTATTAGGAAAATATCTAGCACGATACACATGTGTAACCAAGGAATTAGAACGTGTGAGCAATCTCCAGCTTTACTTCCCAATAAATGCTAAATTAAATTCCTTTAATGATCAAAAGCTTAACCCACCAATGCTTTTCACTTGGCACATTCTTCTCCAACACATCCAATTTATACCTCTCTGCCGATTGTTATTGGAATTCCACCAGAACGAGCACATAAGCTCCTCAATATCTTTACACATCTCCATAGGTAGAAGAAACACTTCCATGGCATAATTGGGCATTGCTTGAGCAACTGACTTAAACAAAAATTCTTTACCTACCCGTGATAGGAACCTCCCATTCCAATTTTGAATTTTAGCACAAATCCTCTGTTAGCAGTGTATGCCATAGAGCTTACACTCAATATGTAGATATAAACGAAAATCTAATTGGCTTAAGTATATATGTTCTTTAAATGAAAACATTATTTGTATCGAACGTATATATGTCCCTGTAAGGAATCTATTCTCAAAGAGTTTGAGAATATGAGTGACAGACTGCCCTTTAAACAAATGTTTTAAAGGTTGTTCATAATTATCGGTATACCTCCGTTGTCATCTATAATAAGTATGAGATACTTTTTGGTATGGAGGTAGTAAGTCTCAAGCTACAGACATTTGATGTCATGACAACACGTGAGCATACTTATGGTATGAGTAAGTTGACCAGTGATATTAAATGATGGATACATGGGTCGTTACCTACTAGTCAATACCGCATGTGTGTCATCTTTTTGGAATAAGTGATTAGAAATAATCACTGTTCATCATCTTCTTCCTTTATCATCTTCTCTAAGAGTTAGAGAAAGAAGCTCTCTAAGAGTTAGAGAGAGAAAGCTTAAAATTCACACTAAATTGAGAGAGAAATTTTGTTTTAAAGAAGAGTTATTCAAACACAAAATCTTTTTAAATTAACCTTTGAGAAAGGAGTGTGGAGAAGCATTCAAGTCCAAATCCAATCCTCAAATCTCAAGTTCTCAAGCAAAGGAGCAAGGATCAACCATTTGGGTAACCAAAGAGAGAAGATTCAAGCTTTTTGAAGAGAATTAGAGAACGAACTTTTGGGAAAAGCTATGTATGTTTCAAGCTAGAGGTTTTGCACTTGAGGAGCTTAACGAAGGAGGGTGAGCAGTATTCTTACTTCAAATCTTTCTTTGTTCAACTTGTGTTTTGCACACAATTGGTGAAATATCCTTGGCTAAAGTTATGAGTCCAAACTTATGTTTAGGCATTTATCAAAGAGTTTGATAAATGACTAAACCCTCTATGTTAAAAGAGTTTTGACATAGAATTGATTTTTAAAGTGTTTGAAAATTTCTAATGATTTTGTTAAAAGAGTTTTGACAAAATGTTTTTACTCAAACCCTAGATTAGAGAAAAGTTTCAAAGAGGTTGAAATATTGTCTAACCTAATTTTATTAAAAGAGTTTTAACAAAATTTAGTTTTTGAAAAAGTTTTGAAAACTGAAGTCCGAATCCGTTTTGCCGATTCAGGAATTTCCCTTTTATCGCTTCCGCTGCGCAACTCATATTTCATCCTTCATCCTCTCCTTGAGATAACCAAAAAATTGTGTTTTTTTAACCCACCAAATTAGGCACTCCCAAGTAGAATTTAGAACCAGTGGTAGCAGTTATTCCCATATTGAAGCATAAAAGAGACTGTGTTTGCTATTGAACATTTAAACTAAAAAAGATGCTAGACTTTAAAAAGTTAACAGTTTGCCCAGAAGCTCATTCATGCCTCGTAAAAATCTCCTTAATTCTATGACATTCAACAGTATTTACTCTACAAAACAAGTAGTTATCATTCGCAAACAGTAAATGCGAAATTGATGGTGCGTTCCTTGCTACCTTGCACCCGTGAATAAGGCCTGCACTTCCATATTTTCTAATCACTTGGGATAGCCCATCAACACACAACAAAAATAGGTACGGAGAAATCGGGTCTCCATGACGGAGCCCTCACTGCGGTACAATCGGACCAACTTCATGCCTCCTATGAATCACCTTGTATTGAACTGTTGAAACACACATCATCACAAGGTGAATCCACTTATCCTGAAAACCCATATGTTGCATAACCTTATTAAAAAAACTCCATTCAACTCGATCATAGGCCTTGCTCATATCAAGCTTGATGTCCATAATCCCTTCCTTCCCCTCTCTTTTGCGTTTGAGATAGTGCATAATCTCAAATCCCACCATGATATTATCAGCTATCATTTGATCAGGGATAAAAGCACTTTGGTTTTCAGATATCAAATTTAGTAACACTACCTGTAGCCTATTTGCCAATACTTTGGATATGATATTGTATAATACATTGCATAACACAATTGGCCTGAGATCACCCATAGTTTCCTCACTCTTCTTCTTTGGAATGAGTACAATATTTGTGGCATTGATGTTAGCTAGAATGCTTTCATTGTGCAGGCAATTTCGAACAATAGCTATAACGTCTGATCCAACAACTCTCCAAAATTTTTGGAAAAAGGCCGCATTCATTTTGTCAAGGCCTAGAGACTTATCCTGATGCATCCCAAAGGCTGCCTCCTTTATCTCATTATCTCTGAAAGGAGCTAAAAGAGCACAATTCTGTTATGTTGTGACTTTTGTGAAAGAACATGAATCGAATCCAGTAAAATCAATATTTCTAGCCTTGAACAAATTTGCAATATAAACATAAATTACCTCAGGCAAACCATAATTCCACATTACCCATTGACTCTCTTCATTCTTTAGCTTTGAAATGGTATTCGCCTTTTTTTTTCAAAAGCATATAGATGGAAATATCTACTGTTTTGGTCCTCTGCCCTCAACCACAGTTGTTTGGAATATTGTCTCCAGTATATCTCATTCTGATTCAAAGCTTCATAATACTCATGTTTTGCTAGCTTCAAGTTTTGAATTGATTATGTAAAATGTGTATTTTAATTTAGCAATGAATTTGATATTTGAGGAAAAAGGACATGAATGTATTTCAGCTTGTTTAATTTGCCTATGGCGTGGACTAAAATGGGGATAAGGGCAGCCTACCCTACCACTAAAGAAAGAAAAGAAAATTTCATTGATCACCACTTTTATCTCACTTAATCATTTCCGCTAATCTTCACTTAATGGCTAATGCTTATTAAGCATGGCCCCCTCCATTAAAGCAACTTTTTTTGTTGTTTATAATTTGGACAAGAATACCAATTAACATCACCCTTCTCCCTTATAGTTAAAGGTGCCCCTATTATTATTGAATTAATTAATTTAACTAAACTAAATACTACTATACATTTTAGCTTACAAAGATGGGTTTGGATGCACATGTCTCATGAGGGGGGGACTGCGAAGGCAATTTGCTGATTAAAGGGTGGGTTAGTGAAGGGTCACATTCTCCCTGTGATTCAGTGGGGACCAGACCTAAGTTTTTGATTTCATTATGGCCCTCTAATTCCATTTTCATTGCTCTTTTAGTCCTTTTTCTCTCTATTTCTTTTCATTTCTTTCCATTAGGGCTCTGGTTTTCTTACATTAGCAATTATTAATTATCATTAATAATATTTCAATACAAAAGATCCGATGCAAGTAAATTAATTTTTTGACCATAGCATCTCATTGAATTTATGAAAAGACTAAGTTTAAAAAATTTATGTGGTGGCACACCTTTCTTGAGTCCTATAATAGTTTTATTTATGATGATTTTTGTCACCAAAAGAACTATCATTTTGCATAATTTCTCCTAAAACTTGAATTTTTCTATTTTTTATTTTGTTTTGATTTTTAATAATATTTGGAGTTAGGGAGCGTGATGTCGGTGCTGTTGGAGTGTCAACCTAGTTGGGATGCTTTCTAGTACCTCTGATTCTTGAGCCTCCAGCCTTTTAATAAAATAAAATTTTGAACCCATCCAACCATCAATTTTCTTGTAAATCAATAGAATTGAGATGGTGTGAACAGAGACTAGTCTGTATTTGGTACGAGTTTAAAAATACCTTTCATAGTTAGGGTCTGCCCAGGATACCTCGTGCAGTAGTAAAAAAAAGAATTGAAATGGTATTCGAAAATATTAATTTAAATTGAAATATGAAAATAAAAAATTATATTGTATCATATTTAAAATTAATGAGGAAAATTATATTCAATTATAACTCTCAAACTAAGCTCTTAATCTTCAACAGCTTGGTATCAAGCTTAGGCTAAGCAAAGCTCTTAAGATTGTATCTGTTTTTTGAGTTTGTCCTTCAGTGGGTTGGTTTAAGGTAAATACGGATGGTTCTTCGTTCGGATCTCCAAGTCCTTCAAGTGCAGGTGGAATCTTTCACATGTCTCGTGGCTTTAAGAATGGATGTTTTGCTTTTTCTTATTAGTCTAACTTTGCCTTTTTAGCAAACTAGAAGCAACTATTTTTGCAATAGAAAAATCATGGCATAATAATTGGAATAATTTAAGGATTGAATGTGATTTAAAATATGTTGAGCATGTTTTGAAGTTCAAGAGCTTGAATGTTCCATGGTATATGCATAATAGATGGATTATGTGCCTTTCTTTTGTTGATCTATGAATGTCAAAATGGACAAAGTAAAGGATGCTTTTGATGCCAAAAAACGTGTCAAATTTTCCCAACATTGATGGTGAAATATTTCACTAGATTTTTATAATTATTTTATTTATGATAACCTTAGTAGTAGGGAAGCGTTTTGCTTTTGTTAATTTGCTTAACTTTGTTTAGTTTTTAACTTTTTTTTTTAAATAATATTCAGACCCAGTGTGTTGGTTTGCATGGATGATGCTAATCTAGTTGGGATGACTTGATACTCTCTTCTTGCCTCCCGCTTTTAGTTAAAAAACTTTCAAACCAAACTTAATTCTACATTTCCCTTACTAAAAAAATACTTGTGTGAGAATGAATAAGAAGAGTTTTTGAATGTGGATTGAGATAATTTAAATGAGATAATATATTTATGAATTGGAATATTTTTAGATTACTTTGTATAACTCACATTGTTTGTGAAAATTTTATATTTTTTGCAAAAAATCAAAATTTTATTTTTAATTGTTTGCAAATAATCCAATTTTTTGTTTTTCTTTTTAAATGTAAAAATAAACTTTAAACTCATAAAATACGAACTAGTTTATTCAAAATAATACTTTTACGAGATCAAAAAATATTTTCGTAATTGTAAAAAATAATTATTTTAGAAAATAAATATAATATTTTTCATAAATTAAAATATTTTTTATAAGATTTATGAGTATATAAATTTATAAATTTGCCTTTTATTATTTTAATATTTATTATTAAAATTAATTTTCATAAAATTTAAGATTTTTTTCACCATTTAAGAAGAATTATGAAAAATAATCTAATTTACGAAAAAATATAAATAAAAATTTTAATTTTTCGTGAAAAAAATAATTTATTCGTAATAAAAAATTATTTTATTTTTAATAAAGTAATCATATAAAGCACTTGATGTTAATTCTATCTTTTAATTTTATTTTTCGATTTTCACATTTATCCATTTTAGAGGTACTAAAATCCTATATAAAAGGTAAAAATTCAACACTTTCATGATTTTTTCATGCACAATTTTATTTTATTTGTAAAATATTATTGGAATTCATGGATTTTTATTTTAATAAATATTTTAACACTATCTACATTTTATATTTTCTGTTAAGTTTCATTTAACATTTTACTTGTTTTAAAATTATATAAGCACATTTTACTTTTCTACTGTAATTCATTTTACATTTCTAAAATTTTGAACATTTTCATATTTTTTAATCCAAATGCTCTCTCAAGGTTTTCTTTATGAAGAAGAAGAGCATGTTTGGTATTTATATTGGACTAGATGTATCAGAAGCATTACATATTTAGCATGGGTGGGTCCAGAACTTCCCTTAATCACAAGAATTATCTCTTAATTATGGCATTTGCCACTAGAAGCAATTAAGGAGTTAATGATGTCCCCCACGCCCATTATCTAATTAATGATCTTTAATCTCAATTATTATTTGTAATTACATCTCAAGCGAAAAACGGAAGAGAAGTCCGTCTAGTCAATGTTAGGAATGGCAACGGGAAAGTGACAAGTTATGTCCAATCTGCTCCCGTCTCGCATCTCTCATCCTGTAATCCGACTCTGTCCCGTAATCCACTGAGTTATTTAATTTACGCCCCATTACTGGTCCGTCCCATCCAAATATTTTTATATAATAATATGATAAAAAATTATGAAATATATTAAATTTATAATATATGAATATGCTTTTTTTTTAATATTAATTATTCATATTAATATAAATGTAAATTTTAATTAAATAATAAAAATAATAATTAACAAAAAAAAAATATAAATATAAATATAAATTAAATATATGTGTATTTATATATAGATATTAAATCGGGACGGGTTAAATAAATACCGATCTCACTCCGTCTTTGCTATTTTTTATACCAGATTAACTTATAATCCGCCTCATAACCTGATCAACCGTTGAATAATCCCGTTCGGATTGGGTCGGATCAGATTCCATAAGTTCAGATTAAATTGTCATCCCTAGTCAATGTGTGTGATTCGTAATAGTATGTTGTTGGGATTGGATTGTTTGGTTTGTGGGTGTTACTTTTCATTTTATTTACATTTTTTTTACGAAGGCAATCTTCAAAAGTTACTAAAGTTACTATGTGTATATGAAATATAATTTAATACTAAGTATATATTTCTTGAATGATAGATTCAAAATCAATTATTCTTCATGATATTAAAAAATAAAAATTCTACCACTACAAGAAAATAAGGCTATGCCGACGTCTTTTTTAGTATTTGCTCACGCTTTTAAGCGTGGTTAAATTTCTCCCCGAAGTTTGCAGAAGCGTGGTCATATGAGTCACTAAAAGCACAGTCGGCATCAATATAGCCACGCTTCAAGCAAGCGTTGGGGAGAAATGTAACTACCATGCTTTCTCGTGTTGGCATACTCCCCACGCTTGGAAGTGTGGCCAAATGCAAAACTAAATTAAAAATATCATTACATTTGCCCATGCTTTAAAGCGTGGGAAAATGAAGCATGGGCAAATGTAATGATTTTTTTTTTAATTTTTAATTATTTATTAAATGAAATATTCATTATATTATATTTGTTTTCTAATGAAATTATGTATGGTTTCTAAAAACAATTATAGAAAAAATAACATAACAAATAATTCAATAAATTTGTTAATTCATTAAATAAATATAAATCTATATATAATTTAAATAGTTTATACATCAAATATATCATCTGTTCTAAATATATAGCCTAAGATAAATTTAAAGCTTACAAAACATAATTATTATACTTACAAAATGCAAATAGAGAATGATAACAATTATCTTTGGAGAATGATGAAGATCCTAGAGGAGGAATAAGTACTTAAAAAGTGTAATATTATGTCAAAAATTTTAAGAATTAAAGTACAATTAAGACATTAAAAAATTTATGCAGAAATAATTTATTAAACAAGAATTATTTACTTACAAGTATTTCTATTACATTTCTAAATGTTTCCATATAATGGGAAATTTTAGATGGGCAGACTGCACAAATTTTGTATGCAATAATATTACACAAAAGTAATAATAAATACATAGGATGTTTGTAAATGGTTAGAAAATATTTGTTGAAATACTAAACTAATTATACATCATATATCCTTATTATAACACAATACAAATTAAATAGCAAATTTAGTCCTCAATACATATAATTCAAACTAAAACGAATTCAAAGCAAAACCATGAGAACAGAATTACAAAAACTAATGAGACTATAAATATTGCATAAGAAAAATATGCTAAGATAAACTATTAACCAATGTTTATTAATTATAATTTCAAATTCCTTTTTTTCCATTTTACACAATAAAACGATTAAAGACAAACACTCTTGCATACCTCCAACGAACGGCTTAGCAATGCACCATGTTCCTTATGTAGTCATCTGCTTCTTGTTCTACTACCATTTACATGCAGTAAAACCTAGCATGGGATCAACATAAGGGTAGAATAATAAGTATATCTTAAAGGTTTCAACCATGGACGATGTAAAGGAAAATATGCAGGCAATATTATTGATTGAAACTATAATGCTTTAGGAAGGGGAGAAAATACAAGAAAATCACAAGCTATTTCTCACTTGTTCTTTTTCAACACTTTCACAACCACTTCCTGCCATTACCAATTTGATTGATATAACATTAATAGAATCCTCAACAATTTGACCTTGCAAAATGCACATTTAAAAACTAACTAAAAAATGCATCTATAATAATAATAAAAAAAAAAACTTCGATATCTAAACCTTGCACTTGTAACAAACTAAAAGATAGTTTCCTAGCAAAAAATTCCATCCCATACATCTGAAAAAAATTAAAACAAGTTCTCCCAACAGTTTGTGATTGCCAAAATATTACTTGATTTCCAATCATATATATTACTTGATTTCCAATCATATATATCATAGGTAGTCATGTAAATCTTTCCATTTAGAATGTAACACCATGCAACAATTTCAAAAAATTAGGCAAATTAAATCAAATATAGGTACTATAACATAGATGCTAAGAAGGCAAGAGGCACCATTTACATAGAATTAAAGCTGAAAATGCAAATTTGATCGAATTAGAGAGAGTCTTCTTTCAAAGTGTGCATTTAGGCTAGGGATAGATGTTGATAATTGTTGATTTGGTGAGGAGATATTGAGGAAAGCAACCAGAGGGATATGGGAATATTTATTTGCAATGCTATAAAGAATATTGGAGCAAGCAATGTCTTCTTTCAATTTATTTGCAAAACTGAAATTCTTAATAAACAAAGTTCAAGCTCTTTTTTTTTTGTTAATAACAATTTGAATTAACTTTATTAATTTAGCATTTTCTAAAGATTCCAAGAAAAACATAACTATGTAATAATCAACATTTTTTTTTCAAAACAGAAAACTACTACAAAAATTAATATGGTTTTGAAACATTTTACTTTGAAAGAGAAAAATAAATCCAAAGAGAAGAGAATCTCATTTGGTTACCTTTAAAAGCGGTTATAACAAAAATCAAATTGACTACTTGCTTACAAGGAAGTCTAACAGAGCTTTTTGTAAGGATTGCAAAGTCATTTCGGGTGAAGCTTTAACAACCCAACATAGGTTGTTAGTATTGGACTTCAAGATGATATGACAAGCTAGGAGGTCGTCCAATACTTATGCTCAACGGATAAAGTGGTGGGA
>CAOJBK010222527.1:0-20093 GCA_948294925.1 Codiaeum variegatum
ACATCATTCTGAACCTTATCGAGTCTGTCATCTAATCCATCTAGAAATATATAAACTCTATCTTCTTGTATAAGAGTATTATATTTTTATATGTCTCTAGCAGACTGCATCGGGTTAGGGCGACGAAAATCAATCTCCCTCCATAAACCTTGGAGAGTATTATAGTATGTTTCAATGGATCCCCCTGTCTTGTTTTACTATAGACACACGTCTCTTCAAATCATATACTTGAGATGCATCTGTTCCATTAAAAAATGTGGTAGCTATCGAATCTCATACCTGTTTGGCAGTTGGGAAGCGAATAAAAGTGCTAATCAAAGATGGGTCCATTGAGTTGATCAACCATCCCTTCACAATAGCATTATTTGTTTGCCATTTTTCGAAGGCTGGATTGGTAGGATCAGGTTGTGAATAATCACCTGTTATGTAACCTAATTTATCTTTGTCTATGATACACATCTCAACAACTTGAGACCATAAGACATAATTCTTTCCGTCAAGTTTGATTCCAATCTGTGTGGCAGCACTGTCGTGTGTTACTGTCAAAGTCTGAGTCAAAATTTGATTCATCTTGGTCGTTAAATCTTCGAGGGTTTTTATTGTGGAGTCTTCGCCAGTCTGCTTAACATCCACCAAATCAGTCTAAGTACTCATCTTTTTTTGATGTGTTTATGGGTTTTCTAGGTTTGTGTTTAGGTGAACAAAGATCACAGATAATTCTAGGATCTTGGCTCAGCTACCATGATAAAACATAGATGAAGAGATATGGAATGAAAGGAAGAATGTTTTTTCTTTTATTTCTGCTGTGCAAATATGACATATTTATACAGAGATGATAAGAGCTTAGAAAATAAACTAAAAAGTAGGCTAAATCTAAGGCACCTAATAATATTTCTATATAAAATATACAGCTCATATAGTACCAAATATTCCTATATAAAAAAAATATATGTAGTATCAAATATTCCTATATAGAAAATATACCGCTCATGTCAATGTATTTGTTATATCTATATTTAATAATAATTCTCGTCTAAATATGAAACATATTAAAATAAGAAATCTAATTTATAAAGATAATATTTTCTTATACAATTAAAGAATATTTTTCACACATAAATACAAAAATGGAACTTTTTCGAATCTTATTAGAATTTTTAATGCCAACAGTATTTGAGGAGAAGCTTATTAAGATGGATGTGTTATGGGAACTACTATGTCCTTTGTCATTCCATGATATTATAGAAAACATAGCGCAAATGAAAGGAAAGTAGCGATTTGCTTTTTTCAAAGCAACAAAGTTCATGATAACTAGTTCCAAGCGAAGTTGTCCCAATTTTAATTGATTTATGCCCTATGGACGAGGAATATTTTTGTTACATATAGGAAACATTTTTTTTTTTTAAAGTCTTATTAGAATTTAGGCATTCTTTATTCTTTTAACCATAAATAATTTAGTTTCATCAAAATATATTATTCACAAAATACGGCAACATCCTAAACAGATTCTTCATAAAATCTTATTGCATGTGGATATATAAATAATGTAAAATGTTTATATTATAATCTACATGGATAATGCATATGAATGTGCATCATGCATATATGTATGAAGATACGTAGCAATGAATGAATGAGAAAAGTTGATTGAATGAAAGCCCTAACAAAAGAAGAGGGGGACCAAATAGAACGGCATGATAGAAAAAGCTGAAAGTTAGTGGACGAACAAGATTGTGATATATCTAGAGGAATTATCCAAAGGATAATTCCAGTTTGAGTATCCAAATGTTAATGTGCGAATCATGCATCAATATAAGTGCCAATTCAACCTAGGAAATATTTGCCATGGACAGAAAGGGGTAGTGAAGAGTATCAGGGCAATTCTCCTTTGGCATGAACTAGAAGTAGTATAATATAATATTATTACATGTATGATTCATGCCAAAGGAGAATTGCCCTGTTATTCTAATACACTACGAATTGTAGTATATAATTTCAAGCATCAACTCCAGCTGGCTTCTTTTTTCTTTTCTGATAGCAATATATATGTGAGTATTTCTTATTGATTGTTCTATATGTACTATCGCAGGTCATAATGAGAACGTTGAGGGGCAATTAATTGAAAGAAAACCTGAATCAGATAAACTTGGAGCCCTAGAAGCTGGTAAGTTTTAATAGATGATAATTATTTAATAAACAAAATGAATGTGCAGTTATGCACAATTTTATTTTGTTTAAACCCTAAAAGCAAGAAATATAACTTCTCCTTTGCTAAGCAACTTCGTGGGTGGTTCAAATTTTTAACAAATAGTGATTGTGTGCCTCTTCTCAACTTTCAGCACATTAACAAAGCAAGGACTTTAATTAACATTCTGTTAATGCAGTTTTCTGTTCTTCTGCTAAGATTAATTGGTTTCTCTTGCTGAAAAGGTTGCCTTTCTTCTTCTGTGTTTATGAGATTTTGCTTCTGTGTGTGAGAATGTTTCTTCTTTACTCATCTTCTGCAGCTATTTCAGATTTCTTCTGCTACACTATTTTTAAAATTCCTTGTTTCATTACTTATCTGAAACCAAAATTTGATGGACTTACTGATCTACTCATCTAAACAGTTCTCGACTCAAGTATGTAAAAAGAGGTGGTAGCGAAGCACATTGGGATGGAAAGATTAATTGGCCGTTAATTGCCTACTAAAAAAAGACAAACTGCATATTAATTGGCCATTTTGAGAGCCAAATTTATGTTGCTCTCACAGCTCGATTTCGATCTGGGACTTTAAATATTAATTTGCTTAAAATGGTAAGTGGGTGAATAAGAATTTGAAGCTCAAAAGACTAAGGAGAAATTTTAGTTATCTCACTTGGAGAAAGCACAAGGTTGAAGGTCATTATATTAAAAGACATATCCATTATATTAAAATAAGTTTCACCCCATTCCCTGAAACCAAGTACGTAAACATGTGACTTTTTTTTTTTGCCAAATGTAAACATGTGACTTGGGTGCACAAATCGAAAATTATGAAAGGCCACAATGTATACAACTGAAATTCTTAAATACATGCGACTCGGTTGGATTCCATTTTAATCAGATATCTCTTAATCCAACATGAAATTCGAATTTTGCCTCTATTCAGTTGGATTTCTCTTGGACTTATTCACTAGTCGATCTGATTCTATTCTTAAAATATTGATTTTGGTACCAATTTGTATCTCAAACCATGAAACTCATTATTTTTCCAACTAATTTCTTTTGTTTTGCTGTCATATTGCAACACTATTTGATACATAGATGGTGGAATAGTTTTTCCCATACCTTCATGATGCAACCCCAAATATTGACATAAAACTCAAAAAAACTCAAGGCCATGTTACTTAGATAGAATAAAGAAGTGTTTTTGAATGTCGATCATCAAATTAAGCTACTAGAAAATGAGATTGGCAATGTTGATTTGTAGCTTGAGATCATTTTGTGACATGGGATGTTCGTAACACTCGAGTTATGCAAAGGGGCATATTATGGAAGGAGCTATGGTAGAAATTGCAATTGCAGGAGAGTTTATGGAGGTTGGAATCGCGAGCCACTTGGTGTAAAGAACACGATCATAACACAAGATTCTTCCACTTAGTGGCTTCCAACCAGGCTCGAAAAAATTACATTGGTTGTATTTCCAATGGGGATTTTTATTGAAATCTAAGACATTAAAAGGAAAGTGTCCAACTATTTCAAAAATATTTACAAAGAAGGATCCTTCACAAGACCCCTCCTCATTTCAGATTGCATCAAACATCTCGATGATTCATCCACTCAAGCTTTGGAAGGTCTTTTCTCATTGGATGAAATTAAAAAGACTGTGTGGTCCTTCAAGGGAGAAAAGGCACTTAGGCTGGACAATTTTAAATTTTTAGTTCATAAAAGCTATAGGACATTATATGGCTCAACATCTTTAAACTAGTTCAATACTTCTTCCATAATGGATGTTTTTTAAAATTGATAAACTCCTCCGTTGTAACTCTAATTACAAAAGAAGATGGAGCCACATATTTGTCAAAGTTCAGACCTATTAACTTATACAACTATTAGCCAACTGACTCAAGTCTGTATTGCCATCTCTCATAAGCAACAATTAGAGTGCCTTTCTTTGTGGAAGGAACATTCTTGACAGTGTTCCAATCTTCAATGAGATTATTCATTCCATTGCAGAATCACATCACTCAGCTATTCTTTTCAAAGTAGACTTCCAAAAGCTTTTGATAGCATAAATTGAGAATATCTTGATTTGATGATATCATAAATGAACTTTGGTGACAAATGGAGGTTATAAATAAGACTTTGTTTATCCTATGCTATGATTTTAGTACTTTTTAATGGCTATCCAATTGACCTCTTCTCAATGGAAAAGGGGGTGCGATAAGGTGACCCCTTGTCACCTTTTATATTTCTTATTATAGATGAAAGGTTATCCATTATGGCTTCCAAAGCGGAATTGGGACTTATTAAGGACTAAAAGCTTCTCCGAATGGTTCATATGTTACACACGATATTCTTTTCATCAGTGGATACATAGGGCTTATGTAACTTCAAAAGACTCCTCAAATGCTTTACTCTAATATATGGTTTTCAGGCCAACTTCTCCAAGTGCTCTGTCATAGGCATCCACTTACTAGAAGAAAAGATGGATAACTATTCAAAATTATTCAATTGCTCGATATCTATCTAGCCCTTCAAGTATTTGGGACTGCCTAGCGGTTCTAATCCAAATAGCAAGTAGGTCTGGGATCCTATCATTCACAAAATTAAGGGAAAACTTGCTTGTTGGAAATCCAAGTTGCTCTCCTTTGGAGGAAGACTTACACTCATCAAGATGTCTCTATCGAAATTACCCATACACTACATGTCCATGTACAAAATGGCCACATGTTTTGCAAAAAAATCAATTCCCTATTCAACGTGTTCTTTTAGGGAGGTTCCACGGAGAAATGAAAAATGGTATATGTTCAAAGTTATTGAAAAAGCTAATAAATTTGATGGATTAGGTATTGGATCCATTCCCCATAACAATAAGAGTCTTCTCTTCAAATGGTTATAGAAATTATGTCAATCTAATGATGAATCACATGAGTTAAGGCAGGTAGTTATTTATAACAAATACAACCTCAAATACAAGTTTTGGCTCTCTCAAGAATTATCGAGATTGGTCTTCCCAGTTTGTGGTCAAATTTGGAAATTACGACTTGAAGCCCTTTTTGTTGATGGGCTCAAAATGATGATAGGTTATGGTAACTCATGTTTGTTTTGGAAAGACAAGTGGATCTTGGATGTAGCTTTTCAAGATTACTTCTCCCATTTATATGCTTTATCACTTAATCAAAACTCGAAGGTTGGGGAAACTGGACTGTGGAATGGCTCGGAGTGGGTATGGCGTCTTTGTTGCATAAGAGAGTTACGTGTTTGGGAACTCAGCTTAAAGGACTCTTTCCTATCCATTATCTCTAGACACTCTTTCCTTGCTAATAAAATAAAAAGTTAGATTGGAAATTCCAATACAATGGCATGTTCTCAATCAAATTGGCAACTTCAGCTCAAGAAGTGGAAGAAATCTTCGAAGGTACAAATGTCATCTATTGGGTATGGAAGGGATATGTTCCACCAAAAATAGAAATTTTCTTTTGGTCATGTTTAAAAGAGAAGCTAAATACCTAGCCCTTATTGCTTTCCAAGGCCATCATTGACTCCTTAAACAATTGCTGCCCATTTTATTCAAATTTTGTGGAAGACACTAATCACTTGTTCATCTATTGTCAATTCTCTTATAGCATTTGGTGCATGATTATGAATTTGTGAAGGGTAGTTTGGGTCTGCTCGGGTATTGTTACGGAACTATTTTCTTCTTGATGCTACTTCTCTCACGGTGAACTATAGTCCAAAATGTCACACATTATTCTTTGCTCGACCCCCTAGTCAATTTGACTTGAATGTCACAATTTCATTTTCAAAGGGTGCAAAGTAAAAGCTAATGACATGTTCCTTTTTATCTTAGATAGGGCAAATATATGGTTCAAAGCTTGCTCTAAATTTAACCCCCATGACAGGCAGAACTGGTTGCTAAATGTAGATGCTTTGAGAAGTCTCTAAAAAAAATCATTATAGAATCTCAAATACTGCCTGGACCCCTCCTCCTCATCTTTTCTCAAATGGAATATGGATGGTTCGTCCATCGGGATGCTAGGTGCATCTGGTATTGGAGCGTTACTTCGTGATCCAAAAGGTACGATTTTATGCATTTTTCTAAGTTTACTAGTATCTTGGAATCCAATAAAGTAGAGTTGAGGAGTTGTTACTATGACAATAGAATTATCCTATTCCAGACCTGATATGTGCTCTAAAATCATTGTAGAATCGAAATCCTCTAATTTTATTTCATGGATGACCAACATCAATAGCTCAAGGCCATGGAAACTACACACATATACATGAAAACTGGTATTTTAAACTAAGCCCAAACTGTCAGAGCGAAAAGTGGAAAATTAAATTTCTTTTCTAAAACTGATTTTAAAGCCAAATTTACACTCTCCGAATCCAACTTTGCTTCGTAGACTAAAACACCTTTTTCCATTGAGGTATATCAAATCACTTTTTTGGAGTCAAATTAGTTGGTTTTTTAATCACTATGAAATATCATATTTTTCTAAAGACTAAGTGGCGACTCACAACACATACATACACTTTACACTAAATGGATCATAGGGGTTCTTCATTGTGAGACTTCACACGTACTAATCACCTATGCATAATTCAGCCAATGAAGGTGGTTTCCTCAGGCAAAACAATCTTGAGGCATGCATTTAGGCGTTCGGACAACTAACTTGCAAATTTATGGAGGCCTTTACTATATGGTGATACTATTCTGCAGTTTTAGTCTATTAATTTTGGGAATACCTGGTGCAAATTTATCCCTACAAATATAGAGCTTTAGTGTTTAATGAATTTTGTCTATTAATTCCAACTTTTCAACTTATATGGGAATTTTGGTGGAAGTATAGACCATGTTGTATTTTTTTGATTTTTCATGGAAGCTTTGGACCTATTTCTTTAATTGGTGGGGTATCTATTTGGTTATGCCGCATATTGGTAATTTGTTTTCCCAATAGATGTCAAGCACATAAGGTAAGTTTTGTTAAGCTATTGCCTTAAATTGAATTTTATTTCCTATTTGGAAAAGAAGTATTTTCTATTTATGAAAGATTTAAGTCTTTTATTGGAGAAGTCACTAAGTAATTGATTTAGAATAAGAAATCCTAAACTTATTGGACATGTTTAAGTGGTTATAAATATGGAACTAAAAAGCTACTTTGTGAGATAAGTATTTTTTGGGTGTGGGTAAATACTTAATAGTTACTTCTTAGAACTTTTTTTAGTTTGGTTTGAGAGTTTTTTCTTCTAATTTATATGAGAGGGAAAGTTAGCTAATACATTGTAGGTTTCCAATTAAATTGTATTGTAATTATTTTCTCATATAAGTAAAGAAAATATCTCTTTGTGAACATAGGTAAGTTTGTACCTAAAACCATATAAATTTTAGCATTGCTATTTTTTAGGCTTGGTTTATTTTTCTTGTATGCTTATTCATTGTTTGATTTGAATTTTTTCTAACAAGTACTATCAGAATGAGTTGTGATTAACATTCAACAAGCATGAAAGGAGGTTGTGAACCCTAATGTTTGCACCATTAAATCCAGCCCGTTAATATGAGTCCAATGGTTCAAACCGAGCTCAAATCAGACTTCAAACGGACCTAGACAACCTAAAAAAATGAATTGAATCATACCGAACAGGACCCAGAAAACCGAGCCCAATCACCATGCCCAAAACGCACCCTTTTAAGCCAAATTTAAGTGTCTGGGCCCAAACACATGCGCTAGGCCCAAACGCACGCATCTAAGCCTAAACACATGCATTTAGCCAAAATTCATGCATATTGATTCCTAGGATTTCTGGCACGATTTTTTTTATAAATTTAGACTTTCAAAACTATTTCAAGGTTCACTTTTTCAAACTTTTGATTCAGTTTTTACACATTTAGACATTTTCTTAGACACTCCCAAACACTCTCAAACTTCCTCTAAACACCAAAATTCATATTAATTCAATCCAAAACACTGGGAACACTCCCAGTGTATAAATTTAGACTTTCAAAACTGTTTCAAGGTTCACTTTTTCAAACTTTTGATTCAGCTTTTACTCATTTAGAAATTTTCTCAGACACTCTTAAACACTCTCAAGCAGCCTCTAAACACCAAAATTCATATAAAATCAATCCAAAACACTGGGAATACTAAAAATTTCATCAAAAACGTTCATTTTTCGATCAGTTAGGCGGTTCAATTCTTACAAGCCCAGTCCAAATAGACACTCATTAGTCCTCTCCGAACACAATGTAGACACGGTCCGAATTCATCCAACCTTCCGAGAAGCCACTCCCGAAACCCCACAAACCAAAGGTAAAGATGGTATAGTATCTCTATTCCTTTCAGTTCTGAATTAAGCCCTTTAAACTGAAATAAGGCAGTTTTTACCAAAACTTCATTTTTTCTGAAATGAATCGAATTAAAAGCCTTGAAATGAACTTAGGCAATCACATTATCAAAAATCCCTTTTCATTAATCAAAATATCAAATGAATTAACAGCCTATTTGGTTAATTATTTTATTAAATAAAATAAATTAGCTTCTGAACCAATCAAACCACCACTCACTATTTTTCTGAACAGCCCCACCCTTTGCGAGAAGGGAGAACAACTTGGGGTTTGATTCCCATTCAACGGGATACGCCAACAAGCCTATTCATAAGGCTTCAACTCCAAAATGTATTTTTTTCTTTATTTTCCCTTTTTATTTATTTTTATTATTTCTATTATTATTATCAATTTCATTATTTATGTTGCTATAATTATCCGTATTAGTGTTATTGGATTTATATTTGTATTGGGGAATTTATACCCTTCCCAAATCTGTGGACTGGAGAAGGGATCCATTATTTCTTGTCATTTTTCAATGAAATTATATGTATCGCTTTCTTCGGGGATGTGTTCATTCCCTAGAGCTCAAATCGGGCTAGAGAAAAAACCACTGTTTACTTTTCCACTTTTATATTTTTTTATTTAATTCTAGCATGCATATTATTAATCTATCCATGCATCACATTTTCCATGTTTAACTATTCATCCATCATGAAGTATGTCATGCATACATGAAATTGATTTTAACTGAAACCATGTATGATTTTCTTAAGTTAAAACTGTTTAGAACTGGAAAAATTCATTTTCTAAACATTTTTATTGAATTATGAATCCTCAAACCCAACTATGGTTCGAAGGCCAACCTTTTCAAAATAATTGGATAAAATAATCAAATTTTCCTTAAAAAAAATGGTATCTTAATCACCTAAGGAAAACCCATTTTCTTAAAGATTAAGTGGCGACACTAAACACATCACACGTGCACACCAACGAACACATGTGGGGTGTACAAATGTGGGATCTACCCATAATCACAACGCCATGCAAAATATGACCCCATGTGCTCAGTTTCCTAAAGCCATAAACTATATGACATGCTGGGAAATCCTGCGGGCTCGAAAGAGGCCCACAGTTGATGACTCCAATAGCGGATGTTTGGAAAATTGACATAAAACCTATGTGGATTATTTTATAATAAAATAATATTTTGGTTTAAGACTATGAAAGTAGATTTTCATGCATCACTTAACATACTCCTTTATTCTAGGAAAACTCGGATAGAGAGTAACATCGAGTGAGCTTCCTTCCTTAGGACTGCTTCACTAATAGTGAAATCATCCAACTCTGAGGTGTACCCTCCAATCCTTTCGGTTGGGGTAACGAGGTTCCACTTAGCCATTAGACCCACACAATCCTCCTTGGTTCACATGTAGTTAAGTAGATCGCACCTCTAGTCGTTGGGGAACCTTTAAACCACCAAACTCTAATGTAATGATTAACGTTGACACTAGGGACTATGTACCTTAAAAACTCTAATTACTACCTGCAATCATGAAATCTTTTTCATTCATGCATACACACATGCATGCATCACAACATCCAAAACACTAAAATTTGACTAATTGAACTTTTCTAGACCAATTCCTGAAAAGTTATCCTTTTCATACCTACCTGTCTGCTACTAGCCTTATCTTTTTCAAAACTTTTTTCTTATCCCAAAGGTCACCAAGTCTATCAGAGATATTCCACATGCTGTTGATGCCACTGTACTCAATGTTATTGCTTCACCTGTTGACATTACTAAAATGTTGGTTGAACTCCTGAGAAAGTAAGAAGAGGTATGAAAACTCAATAAGAGACCCTCTTTGTAATGATGCAAGCCTAAGAGTAGACCATATTGAGCAAGGTCCAAGCCATGCTGACTCAAGTTGGGATTTAGCCTACCAATCATGCTTCTACCTCTTCTAACTTTGGCAAGGAAGTTTTGGCTGAAGAAGTTATTGTACTGAATTCATAAACTGGCTATGGAAACATCACCCTAGCTACCCCTACTGTGGATCCTTTCCCAAAAGAGGTTGAAGATAACCCATTCCTCAAGACTATGGATGAAAAGTATGAGGAAATGGAGAAAAATCCGAAGGCCCTAAAAAAGGAGAATATCCTTGATGTGAAGGCACTGAGTCCCTTCCCAAATGACAAGCTTCTGCCTAAATTTCAGATGCCACATTTTGAGAAATTTGACTGCACCACCTACCCCAACACTCACCTGAGAATATATGATGGCACTTTACACCCCTTAGGCATGGAAGGCAAGCTCATTGCTTAGCTTTTCCAATAGTCGCTCACTTGTGCGGCTTTTAATTAGTTCATTCAATTAGATGACTCTAAGAAACTGATATGGGAGTCAATTTGTATTGAATTTGTAAAATATTATTCTTATAAACAAGAGATTGATGTTAAGAAAAGAGATCTTGAAATAACTAAATAGTTATCGAAGGAAACATTTTCTGCTTTTATCACTACATGGAGGAAGAAAGTCTCCCAAATGGTAAACAGACCAACCGACTTAGAACAGATCGATGTCATTGTAAAAAATTTACAACCTATGTACTTAGACAAATTGATAACACAATACTTTCCTCACTTCAAAGCACTTGTGAATGTTGGCACTTGCCAAGAAGATGGGGTTGAATCCGACCTCATCAAGGACAAAATTCAGACCTTGTCCTCCCATTTCAAAAAAAACTAATAGTACTTAGAAAGAAGGTAGAGTTAATATAAGCTCGGCTTGTAAACCCCTTCAAATCTAATGAAGGGAATTCACCAATTTAAGGGGATTAACACTGAGTTATCTCTAGAAATAATGTTTAGAAAAGGGTGCCTTCCAATCATTGGAGCCGAAACCTATCCCTAATCCATTGTCAAAAAATTTCAACATGTCTAAAAGGTATAACTACCACTAAGGGCCCGACCATAAAACTAACAACTGCAAGGCCCTTAGACACAAGATACAAGATCTCAATAATGCCAAGGATCTCTTATTACCTACTGCAAACATTGGCACAAATCCACTCCCAGAGCACAACGTGAATGTATTATTGAATGAGTTTGAGGAAGGGGATTCAATGCACCTTATCACTAATGTTGCGCTCTTGAGAAATTATCATTATACTAGAGAAGACCAATCTTCCTTAGAAAGGTCCCTCTCCCTAGAATGCTCACCTCCGATTGGCTAACCTTCCTTAGGGAGGTCAATCCACAATGACTATTTCTATGTTATCATTGATCTGAGACACTTGGATGAAGAAATAAATCTATTACCAGAAGTGGTAGGATCACTCAAGGACTTATTGTTCCTCTATCTATAAGCCAACCAGTGGCTCAATCCAAAAGGACTCCTGACCCTGAAGAGGATCCCATACTCAAATAGTTAAAGAATACCAAGGAAAACATTTCCATCTAGAGTTTGCTTATGTCTTCTTATCCTTACTTCCAAGCTCTTTTTAAGGCACTTAGCCAATGCCAGACTCTAACAGACATTTCTCCTGAAGGGTTGCCTCCATAACCCATGCTACAAAAGGGGTATCCATTTCCTTCTCTGATAATGAGATCCCGCCTGGGGGACCACCCAATGATGCTCTTTATATCACTATCATCACAAGGGAGAAAACTGTCCCTATGACTTTGGTCGATAATGGGTCTGCACTCACTGTATACCTACTAAAAGTTATAAGCTGATTGGGGTTAAGTGCTATTGATTTTACCCCTTTTGAACAAAGAGTTCAGGAATATGATAACTCAAAGAGAGAACTTCTAAGATTGGCAACTCTGACTGTCACTATGGGTCCAACCACTTTCAAAGTACCATTCCAAGTCATTGATGTACCATCATGCTTTAACTTGCTTCTAGGTAGACCTTGGATTCATCAGGATAAGGCTATGTAATCTTTGCATCAAAAGGTTAAATTCCCACTGAAATTTGGAATAGTCACTATCAAAGTGGACCTATCTAGAAAATCTAAAGCCCAAGACATAGTGCCCATCTTGGAAATCCAGCTTGACTATCAGCATATCCTTTATCTGGCTTCTCGTTTGTCCAGTTCATTTGTAAAACTGAGAATCTGAAGAGGCAATTGCTCTAGACTTTGACTCGTACTACAATCTAATGATTGGGAACATTATGAAGTATATGGCCTACTTTCTTAGTCTAGACCTTGGGAAGAATCAATAAGGAGTTGAGTCGTTCAATGACTTCAAATTTTTTACTCCTCTTTTTGGCTTGAGTTATCACCCAATAGATTATGAGATTGAGGAAAAAAAGGCTAAAGCCAGAGAAAGGTCTTCCATATCAAAGCAAGGGGGAGAATCTGACATCTTCATAAGGCTTTATTTTAAGACACTGAATGGCTACTTTGTCAAAGTGGGAGAGACAATTCCTTATTGTGTTTTTTTTGAAATGTGGATTTGCCCTGTGACTAGCATTAGAATCCCTATATTCGAGCTATTTTCTGATGTGAAGCTGGCCATTGAAGATTGCTAACCCAAATACTATTTAGGCCATGACTATGAAGAGAACATAAAAGCAAGCCTCTTTGGCCAGATAGCTGTCCTTAGAGACAAAGAGGAGAAATCTGACCTCTGCTCTTTGATCAAGCTTGCCATTAACAAGCTGAAGAATTGGCACTATGACAACAATCCTATTGCAACTGCTGAATCTAAGACTGAATCTGAGTCAGAGACTGAGTCTGAGCCATCCTCTTATTCATTTTATTTTGAGTCTAATATTGATGTAATAGGTCCAACAGGTTTTAATTATGAATTTGATGTAACCATGGACCTTTTCCCAATTTCTATCAATAAGACTACCAAGTTTTCTTATTACGAGTCTGTCTCTTTATTATTATTATTATTATTATTTTGATATTCCAATTGATGAATCTAAACTCAGTCAAATAGAAAAAGGTAATAATATAAACTAAATAAAAGATGCAGTTAAGAGCCAATCAACACTGGCACTCATGACATGCCTAAAAACACAATCATTGCATCTGCATGCTCAAACAAATAGGACACTAAGTCAACCATTAAGAGATTCAAAGATTTCTTTGCCTGGGAGCCAAGCGACATGACCAGAATCAATCTAAGCATCGCCATCCATAAGATCCCAACATACCCATATTGCAAGCTTGTCAAACAGAAGCTCAGGTGCATAAAGCTAGCCTGGTCTATTCCAATCAAGGAAGAAGTGGCTAAGAAACTCCTTCATAAGTTCATTCAGCCTATCAATTACCCGTTCTGGTTGGCTAATATTGTCCCAACACTAAAGAAAGACAGAAGAGTTAGAATGTGTGTGGATTATCAAGTAATCAATAGGGCATGCCCTAAGGACGACTTTTAATTACCCCGCAAATACCTTTTGGTCGATGCATTAGTTGGTTCAGAGATGGTTTCCTTAACCGATCTAGCCACAGGGTATAATCAAATCCTAGTTCATCCTCCAGACAAGGAGAAAACTACTTTTAATCACTGAATAAGACACATACTACTATAGAGTAATACTATTTAGCTTGAAGAGCACCAGATCCACCTATTAGAGAATGGATACTATAGTTTTCCATAACTTAATGCACAAAGAAGTGGAAGTCTAGGTTGACAACATGGTTATTAAAGGTTCTACCCCTGAACTATATCTGCAAGTACTGGAGAAGTTCTTCCTTAGACTTTGACAGCATAATCTCAAGCTTATTTCAAACAAATGCATAATTAGAGCCTCATCTAGGGTGTTCCTTGGTTACATGGTTAGCAAGAAGGGCATTGAAGTGGATACTGCCAAATCTAAATCAATTCTCGTCATGCCACTTCCTAAAACTAAAAAGGAGATAAGGGCCTTTCTAGGTCATCTTCAATACATCAGTCGGTTCATCCAATAGTTAGCAGACATCTGTGGCTTGATATTTAACCTACTTAAGAAAAACTCCTATAAATAATGGAACAAGGAGTGTTAGATAACCTTTGAATAGATTAAGGAGTACTTACTGAATCCACCAGTCCTACAGCCTCCTAGGCCCAGGCAAACTCTATTGCTATATTTAACTGTCACTAAAGAAGCCATAGGCGAAATGCTTGCATAAAATGCCCTAAATTCCATAAAGAAAATTCCATATACTACTTGAGCAAGAGAATACTGGCTAACAAACTCAAGTACAAATACATCGAGAAACTCTGCCTTTCTTTGGTTTGGGTCTGTCATAAACTGAGGCATTATCTGGGGGCATACATCACACATGTCCTCATAGACCAAAATCCATTGAAGTATCTCATAGAAAAGCCTATTCTAGATAGAAAAATGTCTAGATGGATGGCAGTCTTGGCAACCTACGATCTCAAGTACGTTCAGAGAAAAGCCATCAAGGGTAGTGTCATTGCTAATCAACTGGATGCTTCCCCAACCAATGATCATTGGGAAGAACCTGAGTTTCTTGATGAAGATATCATGTTCCTCCAAAATGAAACTTGGAAACTATATTTTGATGGAGCCACCAATCATAAAGGGTATGGTGTCAGAATGGTGTTCCTTAATCCTACCGGCGAAAGGTTGCCTCTAACAGTCAGTCAAACTAGACTTTGAGGTAACAAATAACGAAGTTGAATACAAAGCATGTGTATCTAGGTTAGAATTAGCTCTTTAAATTGCCATCAGAAGCTTGGAAGTTGAATACAAAGCATGTGTATCTAGATTAAAATTAGCTCTTTAGATTGCCATCAGA
The DNA here is from genome assembly GCA_948294925.1 of Codiaeum variegatum. Lineage (NCBI taxonomy): Eukaryota > Viridiplantae > Streptophyta > Magnoliopsida > Malpighiales > Euphorbiaceae > Codiaeum > Codiaeum variegatum. The sequence goes on from CAOJBK010222527.1 coordinate 15,280, forward strand.
AGCTTGGAAGTCTACAATGAATCTAATCTTATTGTCTCCCAAGCCTTGGGTAAATGGAAAATGAAAGAGGAATGGTTGGTTCCTTACCATAAGCGCCTCGATGAGTTGGCCAACAACTTTGATGTCTTATCCTTCCATTATCTACCAAGAACTAAGAATAAGTTCCCCGACACATTCGCCACCCTTTTGTCCATGATAGAAATATGTGACAGGTTCATTATTTGTCATATTTTGATAAGTATTAAATGTCAACCAAGTTTCCAAGCTCACTGTATGAACATTCAAGAGTTCGAGGAAAAGCCAAAGTACTGGGACATTTTCATATACCTTACAAAAGGTGAATATCCTGAAGGTTCCTCTAAATTAGAAAGGAGGACCATTAGGCAACTAGCTAGCGCATACATTCCCAGAGGGGATATCTTATACAAAAAGACTGTGAATGGCATCCATCTCAGATGCGTCTCAGATAAAGAGACCAATAAAATCATGGAAGAAATCCATGGTAGGACAGATGCCACCCACATGAATGGTTAGGCATTATCTTAAAAAATCATGAACCAAGGCTATTATTGGCTCACCATGAATGGGGACTATACATGGTGTACCCGAAGGTGCCTGAGTGTCAAGATTATGCAAAGCTCCAGAAGCTCCCCTTTTCACCTCTCAATCTGATTTCCACTCCTTGGCCATTTATTGTTAGGGGTATTGACGTCATCGGTAAAATTTCACTAAAGTCATCTGCTAGTCATGAATACATCTCGGTGGCCATAGACTATTTCACCAAGTGGGTTGAAGCTGCCCATTTTCAAGTCCTAGACTAAAAAAAGGTGGCTCGGTTCATTAAGACCAACATCATCAAAATGTCTGGTGTCCCACATGAGATCATCTCAGATAATGGCTCCCATTTTTAAAAAGAAGTAGTCACTCTCCTGAAAAAGGAAAAGATTGAACATCACCGATCTTCCCTAGACAGATATCAGACCAATGGCATAGTTAAAGTCGCTAACAAAGCATTAAAGAACATGCTCCAGAAGATGGTTAGTAGCCATAAAGGTTGGCATCTACACTTGCAAGTGCCCTTCTCGGGTACACAACAACATACAAATCAGCTACCAGAGCTACACCCTATTTACTAGTCTATGGAATGGAAGTAGTCCTCCCCATAGAGTTAAAAATTCAAACAGCTAGAGTTCTCTAAGAAGTTCAGATCTCTGAGCTCGACTGGCAACATGCCTATTATGATCAGCTCAATCTAATTGATGAGAAGAGGATGGAAGCTCTTCACCACACACAGAACTATCAGATAAGGCTTGTCAAGTATTTCAACAAGCAAGTTCGAAGTCTTCAAGAAGGTGACTTAGTCTTCAAAAAAATTAGACAAGTCATGCAACACCCTCGGGGGAAATTCAGACCTCCTTGGAGTGGCCCATACATCATCAAGTAGATCAAGTTAGGAGGAGGCATCATACTAATGGACAATGATGGTAATTAATTCAATTATCCAATCAATCTCGATTAGCTCAAGAAGTACCTCATATAGTTTTCTTATTGCATGAGCATGCATTCATGCATCATCATATTTATAAACAAGAACTATGTGGACCCGATTCTCCAAAAAATATCATGTACTTCACTTTTTAAAATCTTTTGTAAGGAGATACGTAGGTAGCCTTTATAGGCACAGTCTAAATCATTCAATAAAAATTAATTTTCCATCTCATTTGGGCTCTTTATTATTGTATGAAAGAGTTAAAATGAATAAACAAAAATAAAAAAAAGAATGAAACCCGCTAATATAAAAACCTAAGTGGGTGGCTGATAACTAGCAAATTTACACTCTTTTACCCCATATTCTTGGTGGATTTTACTTGTTAAATTAAATTTAATGCATTTTTTCTAGCGTTTCTAGTCATTTCTAAGTAATTAACTGAATTATGGAGCTAGGAGGAACTATTTCATGGTTCGAACTTGAAAGGTGAAAAAAAATGCATCAAAATGGAGTGAAAAGTCAAGGCTCACAGTTGCCTCACGGCCTATGAGACAGCCTATGAGAATTCTTGAGGATGGAAGGTAGTAGTTTGTCACGACCAGTGGCACGGGCCGTGACAGAGTGGGTTTCGATCGTGGGAGCAAACAAAACATAAGTGCAAAGGAACAGAAGCTTCTTATGAGCCCCATAGGGAATGTGAGCGCTTTCTACTTCTCATCAAAGGGTAAAATTACACGGTAGGCTATGACAAGCAATGGCATGGGCCATGAGAGCCACACGTGACAGCACTCTAACACTTATATAAAAGCAAAAAATTTACAAAATGAAGGGGTCTTGAATGTTTAGGTCTCGGGTTCTCCCAAAAAGCCAGAGAGCTGCCAAGAACCAAGAGTTTGCAGATCAAAGGAGTGAATTAGAGGTGGAGAAACACATTTAGATGCATGATTGAGCAAGATTATCAATGGAATCGAAGGATTAAGCTAGGGTTCATAATGGGTTCCTTGGTTTATTTTCTTTCTCTTTTAATTTCTTATTCTTTCCTTGTTGTTATGAACTGAAAGTATCTAGTCTACCTAGATTATATGAGTATTTAATGTTTGTATGTATTAATTGACTCTTTTCCTCAATGAATGTTTAGGGTTTTATTTAAGTATTGGTTTTGATTAATATTTCTACATTTTTTATCTTCAATGCATGCTTGTTGATGATTATTGTTACCTATTCTTTGCTAGAGATAGAAGTTAGGTTTTGAACACTCAAAATTAGTTAGGTTTGCCATGCTTGCTAGAGATAAATGTATGGACACCTAGGGTAATGTTTTATTTCATTTGTTTTTAATGTTTTCCCTACTTAATTGGTTGTGAGAAGAGATTCCCAACCTTTACTTAGGAGTTAGGGTTTATTTGCTTGAGAAAGATTCAAACTTACTTTTTGTGTGAAAACTCACTTGTTGATTGTCTTATATTTTCATGGAGTTGTTATTTATCCATTCAATATAGTCAAATGCGAGTTGAAGTCTAGGTGGATGCTCTATTTCATGTTTGTTTAATCCTTAGTCTTATAAGTTTTTGAATCTATCCTATTAGGATTAGTTAGTAATTAGGATTTTAATTGTTAGTTTTTAAAAGATTACAACAAACTTTAATTATGAACTAGTCAATAGTTTAAGTTTGAGCTAGTACTTGTGCCAGTGTCTCTGTGGATCGACCTTGTTACTGCTATACTATCCAAACGATAAGTACACTTGCCTAGAGCTAGGGTAGAACTAGCCATCAAGCATTATAAATTTTAAAAACCCATGGTGTTACTTTTGGCACATCATGTTTTTTATGCCGTTGCCGAGAACACTTGTACGTAATATTAGCAATATCATAGCGACTGTTGATATAGTTTTTTGTTTATATTTCTTTATTTTTGTTTGTTTTTTTATTCTACATTTTCGTTTGTTTTAGTTTTTGTTTATAGAAAATTTCTTCATGGATGATTGGGATTATCAATAATGGAGTTCCTACCCAAATCAAGAATGGAAGCACCCGAGAAGTCATTATTACAACAACAAATACATCTATCAAGATGACTTTCCAAATGAATGGGATGATGAGAAAGAAGACCATAGGTTAGTAGAGAAGTTTGCAAAACAATTTGAAGATTTCAATAATGAATGTTTGAGCATAACTGAAGTTAGGGCAAACCAATTAACTTCTCTTCACAACCTAGAAGTTCAAGTTGGGCAAATTTTAGAGATTTTAAAGTCTTCATCAATAGAGAATTTGCCCAACTTTACTAATACCATTTCAGAGGAGCAACAAAAGACCACTACCACTTGGGGATTATGGGATGATGATGAAGACTAGAATGGTGAGAAATATGACACAAATGAAGTGGGAACAAGTGTAAAAAATACATGACCCATAATCCAAACACCCACCCTTCTTGTAACCTAAATTCTAACCATTGAACACCTTACCACACCATGCTTTACACCGCTATCATCCTTCTCAAAATGCTTACTTTTTGGAGAAGCGAGTAACTGGCCAGTACTTGTGGTCTCAAAATCTTCATTAGAGAAGGAAGTCTACTCTGTGGAGGTGTTGGAAGAGAAATTGGATGCATTTGGGTGGACAATCAAAGAATTAAAAGGGGTGGAGGAAGATGTCATATCCGATCTCTTGGAAGCTCAATCCACATGGTCCACCATAAGAAAATGGGTACATCTCTTTGCTGTTGGTTCCCGACCTAGCACGCTCAGGTATGCATTACATGGAGAACTAAAAATAGTTTTTATTTCTGAAAGAAGGCTATGTACAGGTCAACACCCTTACATAATCTTCTTTATTTTGCTTTATGGAGTTATCCAACCCAAGGTCACCTCCACTTCCTTGGTGGAAGATGAATAACAATAACGTCCCACTAATAAGACATTAAAGAAGCACTGAATGGGAGGTAACCCATTAATCATTTAAATTTTTCTTGCTTTTACTTCATTGTTTTAATTTCTTGTGTTTTTTTTGTGATATTCTTCACCTTTTTTTGTTGTGGTTTCATTGTGAAACCCAAGCTAACCTTGGTTTGTAGCAACTCAATTCTCAAATTTAGCATGGATTTTAGTATTTTGGAAGGCTGGGCACATTATGTTTTAAGGAAGTATTTTCTTTTCCCCTCCCTTGTTTTCATTTTTACACATATTGAGGACAATATGTGATTTAAATGTGTGTGTGTGTGTGGGTGTGGGGGGGGGGGGGGGGGGGGGGTGTAAAAAAATGGCCAATGGGGAATTTTTTTGATTGTGTTTTTTGAGTTATGAAGAGTGTTTTTAAAAAGTTAG
>CAOJBK010222602.1:0-11147 GCA_948294925.1 Codiaeum variegatum
TGTTAAAAGAGTTTTAACATAGAACCAATTTTCAAAGTGTTTGAAAATTTCTAAGTATTTTGTTAAAAGTGTTTTGACAAAATGTTTAAGAACTAAATCCTAGGTTATGGCAATATTTCAAAGAGTTTAAAAAATTACATAACGTATTTTTGCTAAAAGAGTTTTAACAAAATCAAATCCCTTTATTTACGACTTTATTCAATAGTTTACCCAATTTATCAATTTAATCAACCGTAAAACCTAAATCAAAATCTAATTTTAGTTGTCAAGTGATTAATTTATAACAACATTAACTCCTTCAAATTCTACATAAACCTATTCATGTTTTAAAAATTGTACCCAACTCCTATTTGGATCATACGAAAATGATATTAGTAATAAAGCTCAATATCTATACCACCAATCAAAATAATAAACTAAACATTAAAAACTCCTATGCATAAGAAACAAATATAGAAGAAAGAAACATTTCACTTGTAGACAAAAATAAGAGTAAGATACTTACAATACTTAGGAGTAGTGCCATTTTTTTCATATATTTCCTATTCATCTTTGCTTACTACCCTCCATCCTTAACACACTAAATAGTAAATAATATTCCTTTTATTAGCTTTTATATGCAGGGGAAAATGGAATTTGAGGGGACTTTAGGTTATATGCTTCAAGCTTTAAGTTTTCGTTAAAATCAAATGAGATTTTAGCTTTTCTCTACTGTCAAAGTTAGGGCATTAGTATTTTAAAGCAATAAACAAATTGAGATGCAAAAGATTATATTTTAAAACAAAAGAGAAAGAGTCTTCAAAACATAGAGATAAGTTAAATTTAATTTAAGTTATTTTTTATACTTTTATGTTAATTACACATGTCAGCTATTCATAGGTCATAGACAAAATATCTAAACATGTGGCTCTCGATTTTTTTTATGTAAATTTGCCACATTAAGTTTTATATGTCAAATTTAATTAATATGATATTTTATGTGGCAATGATGTATCACCACACATGGCAAATTCTACTGAGCTATTATGCCACAGTTCGATCAGAATTTAAGTTCAATGATATATAAGAATCATATAATAAAATTATTTTGAAAGATAAATAGTTTTCAATTAATGATTAGATTATATCTGAATCCAAAGTGTAATACTGATTTTTTTACCTCAATAATTATCAATTAATTTTAATATACAATACCTATTTAAGGCTTTATGATAAAAACTCGTTGATCAGCAATCTTTATATTCTGAATGCACTGTGTTGCATATGATAAACATAGGAAATAAATCAAATTTGTTCTCCTAATGAAACACAAGCTAGTAAGACTTAAGTTGTCGGCAAAAAAAAAAAAAAGATAAGAAGACTTAAATTTGGCCGAATCCAAAATAATTGTGTGGAAATGTGGAAGTGAAGCTAAAGCAAAAATGTGAAAATACACGCGCGTGAAACGTACTGTCTTGCGATGAAGTTAACCCTATAAATGGCGGGAGCCTCCGATTTATGGAAATTTCTCGCATCCAATCATCTCTCCCATTCTTCTTTTTCTCTCTCAGCGTCAACTTTTCAGTTTTTAAACCTCCAATCTTACAAAACCCCCACAAAATCCTCACCTAAGGTACTCTCCTACCCTCTCTTTATTTCCCACTTTAATTTATATTGCTCTTCATTTCTCGATCGAAGTTCCTTTATTCGGAATTTCTACATTTCCTAGGGTTTCATTTGATTTCTCATACAAGCTAGGGTTTTTCCCCTCCATTTTCTGTGTTCAGATACCAGAGGACAATTGGAGCTGCTATCGGATACTTCTTCCAATTTAATGGAGGCCGCGGCCGGTGTCGTTGCCTCACGCGGTGGTTCTCTAACGATGCCATCGCCTAGGAAGGAGTGGCGTGCCGTTTCTGACCACCATTCTTTTCGGAACCCTGGTGACGAGGTGTTATTTTTTCTCTGTAATGTTTTCTTTCCGATTGCTTTGGTTCCTGAGAAAATGTAGCAAATGGGAGAAAAATTGAATTTTTGGTGTTTTATTTTTTTTTATTATTTCGTGTTGGTAATAACATTTAGTGGCTAGTTTTGATGCTGCATATGTATTTTTCTTTTAAGATTTTCTCAGCTACCAAATTTGGAACTAGGGTTCATTATCTTTTTCGTGTGCTGATGCAGTAATAAAACATAACGATTGTTGTGATTAATTTGGTGTATATGCTTATACCCATAGTTTTTCAAGTACCGTTTAATAGTTTTGAGCATATATAATTTAGTAATCGGATTAAAATCTTTTGATGGGAGGGTATTTACCGAGTGAAAGGAGCTGGCATGGGAGGAAAAATTAGCCCTGCAGTTGGCTGTGACCTGGACTGACCATTGGGGACAATTATCTCCTGTTATATTTGCCATCAATTTTGAAACCACTCAAATAAATTTGATGTTTAAACTTTTGTTGTTTCTTTCAGTATTTCTAGCCCAACAGTGTTAATGTTGGGATATGTTGATTGTTTGGGTCACCAAAATTGTGCTGTTACTTACAGGAATTGGAAAGGTCAAATTTGGGGCAATCGGATGAAAGAACAATATATGAGGTAAATATATTCTTGTTTTGAACAAGGTTTGGGTGGCATAATAGTAGAAGGTGAACTTGATTCTTTTTCATGTTCATCAAGGTGCAGCATGGAAGACAGCCTGCTGATGTGGATTTCTGTTCTATAACTGTGGATGGGAGTTTGGACAATGGCATTTTGCAGCAGCGAATTCATAGTATTGCTAGACAAAGAGAAGAGCTGCAACAGATGGAGATTGAACTTAAAGCACAGGCGGTTGCGAGATCGGAGATAATGGGAATCCAAAACAGCTTTGACGCTCAAATAAAAAAGCATGAAGATGTTGCTGCCAAACTTCAGGTAGAAACCTTTAATGGCTTCTTTTGCTAATTTACAAATTATTTTCATCCATCATGGTGTTGAACTATTCCCGTGTCATTTTTTTGGAGTTAATAGTAGCCAATATGTTTGTCATGAGAAATATACAATAATGGCATAACTGGCAAACCTTTAGTAAGATGCATGATCTTTGCTGCTTATCAACATTTACTTTTATGATGTACTGAATGAATTTTTGCAGCATGTAGTCACTAAAATGTTGCTTCTGGAAATTGGTTAGATCTTGCTGGGGTCTATGCATTGACATCATGATAATTTGTCTTTTGGACATCTTTCACAATCCATCTTAAATTTTTTGCTTTGTTTTGTAGGAACAACTTCATAAAAGGGAAAAGGCCATGCATGACTTGGAAAGCAGAATGGAAGAGAAAGATAGAGAATTACATGCCATTAAATTGGATAATGAAGCGGTTTGTTCATGTGATTGTTGTGTTTTTAGGCAATGTGTTTTTGGTGAACTATGTTCAGCATTAACCATTATCTCATTGTTCGCAGGCCTGGGCCAAAGATGACCTACTCAGAGAACAAAATAAAGAATTGGCAACATTTAGGTATACAAGAGAAACTCTCTCTCTCTCTCTCTCTCTCTCTCACACACACACACACACACACACACACACACACCACACACACACTCGCCAGCGCTCGTGCGAACACAATTTTTCTCAAAGTAAGTAAACTCAGCTTTGCTAATGATGTTCTTTGGATGACTGACGTGAGTGACATCTTATAGTAGCAAAGGAGGTGAACTGGAAACAAAGTGACTTAAAAAGTGTCTTTACAGAAGCCAACGTATAGATTTAAGACTGTTATCTGATACTAACTATTCTTTCATCAATTGTTTTTTTGAACTATTTGACTCTTTCCAACTAACTTGAAAGGTTCATAATGAAATATGAAATTTCTAAATTGTTAGAGCTGCTGACCCAAATTATTTTTTTCTTAGACCATTAGTTTCTTGTGGATGTAAAGGACTTTAATGCATGGAATTAATAACCAAATTGGTAATGACCCCAGTTTGATTCCATATAAATTCAGTGGTACTGTTTCTTCTGCAGAAGAGAGCGTGATCATTCTGAAGCTGAGAGAGCACAGCATATACAGCAAATACGGGATCTTCAAGAACATCTTCAAGAAAAAGAGAGGCAGATTCTTGAGTTGCAAGAACAGGTCTGTGATTGGAAGTTTACATACCTGGTCCCCAATTTATGGTGGTTATACAAAAATTTCATAGAATAGTAACATGCGTTCTTTGAAAATTTTTACAACATTAGTTGTTAACAAATGAGTTATTTGAACGTTGCAACTTCCAGAGTTTTGATATTGCTCTCGTCTTTCAGCATAGGGCTGATCAGGATGCCATATTTTTGAAGGACGAACAATTGAAAGCTTGGATTGCTCGAGTTCAGGAGATGGATGCCTTGCAATCTAACACAAATTATTCATTACAAGTTGAATTACGAGAACGGGCAGAACAATATAACCAGCTATGGCTGGGTTGCCAAAGACAGGTTGATTTACCTATGGCTCTTTTGGCATTTATCTGATGTTGGTTTCTGTGTCAATTGTTTGTGCATGTGAATTTATTTATTATTGCTTTAATCCGTGTCTACACTTGTGTAATAAGTACCACCCAACTGACGAGGTCAGTTATTTCTGTTTTCTTCTGGAATGTATTTCTATTCCTTGGTATACCTTTGTTGCTATAGATTAGTACTTGCTGCATGATAAAGAGTTTTTGCTTTGTTAGTCTTGTCATTAGAGTTTAAATATATTCTGTTGATTTTCTTTCTTCCTCGGTGTTATTGATGTCAGTTAGCAGAAATGGAGAGACTGCATTTGCATACCATGCAACAGCTTCATCTTGAGTTAGCTGATGCTAGAGAACGTGGTGGATCTTACTCTGATGAGTCCCATATATCTCAAGCAAACTCAAAGGATATATCAAAGTTTGTTCAAAACAATGGAAACCAACTAGATGTTAATGGAAGTGGTGCAACAAGTGCTAATAATGGAGCACTTCCTAATGGGAATGCAGATAATGCATCAAACCAGGTAGGATTTGATTGTCATTGTGGTTACTGCTATATGGTCAATAAGTGAATACTTGCTCAAGATGAGGTTAAGTGAGAATTTTCATTATCTTTCTATTTATGGTGGACATACATTGTGATTATAGGATATTTAGTGATAATTTTCGTGCATCAGTTTTTGGTTTGGGGATACTCTGGCAGTCTCTCCCCTTTAACTAATAGTATTGGAAATATGACAAACATTATAGTACATTCTTGTATATCTGTTGCGCCAGCAAGACTAGATCTAATACTGAAATTTCAACTTTTTATTGAAAGCTGATTGCTTACCATGCATGTTTTGTTTGTGTACAACTAAGTTTGGCTTCTTATAAGGCTCAGGGTAGCTTTCCCATAATTGTATATCTTCTTGCCGAGAGTTTATGTCAGGCTTGTGAATGTTGCCAACTGGTGCTATTTTGTCTCCTGTTGGTCGATGTTTGCTTGTGTCTTACTTAGTTAAGTGCTTGGCATGCTTTATAACTCCACACATGCAATTTGCATTTCATAATTTGCTGTCCCTGTGGCATGTGGCATAGCCTTAGCTCGTGGAGAGTGTGCAATCCTTGAGCCACGCAATAGCAGTTGAACATGCTAGAGTATTTTTGAGTTGTGAAACTATTGTAACATATGTATGGCTTTGATAGATTGAGCATCTTTATGACGTGAACTGAATATCTTAATGAATGTTGAGCGAACTTTTGATAGTTTTAAGATAGTAATACCTTGACGATTATTCTTCGCCAAGTAGCATATCTTGTGTCGTATTTGTTGTTTTATAGATTATGAGACCACAATTTATAAATCATGCATAAGGAGTTTATGATTGCACAAATTATTACTGAAGCATGTTCTAGTTATAGAAGTTTATCTTGCTTTAGCACTTTCGGATAGGAGATTTTTGGATAGGTTCATTGAGGTTGAGTATTAACTCCTACTTCCCTATCATGCATATGATATTAGGATATACAAAGAGTGGACACCCATGGTTGTGATAGTGTGTAAGATTCTAGATTATGCCAAGTTACTGGGAATGATAAATGAGGCATGATGTCAATATACTCCTAATATTTATTAAGCTAAAGGCCTTGGTTCTAACATGTGGATTGAATTTTTGTTGTTTTTGGTTCATATACAGTATTTGTTTTTTGTAATACAATTCTTTTGATGTCAACATATTTAGGGGCTATCACAGTGATGTAATTTTTCGAATAATTATGGATTAAAAGTCTTCTTGAATTAGATGAAAAATCTTATATATTTTAAAAAATTAATGTAATAACAGAAATCTATGAAGAGGAGCGAGATACATTATTGTCTCAAAAAATTCTTGAAGTTCTCTAGGATACTACAGAAATAATTAATTCATGCGCTTGTATTTTTTTTAATCTAATTTTATGAAAACCATATTCCTGTACTGGTTGATTTATGGCTTACAGAATTAGTAGATGAAATTTTCACTTGAATTAAACAAATATGAAAGAATATGTAGGGGAGAGTTTGGTTTTGAAAATATAAAACCAAATTAAATTTCTGCCCGGTTCAGTTTTTTGGAAAAAAGTACAGTTTGAACCAAACCTATATATAGTCATAAAGGCATATATGTAATACATAATCATAATGCATATATATAATAAACATGTGCTAATACTATTTATTCTCTCTATATAATGTATATATAAAATTATATATAATAGCATATTACATGTTAATATTTATATTGGTAGTAAATTTAATATATATATAGTCTACTAGTATAAGAAAATATTCCAGACAAATCAAACTGATGAACCAGTACTGAACCAACCATTTTATCACCCTGATACAAGGAATGCAAAGGTGGAGAAAGTTATAATTCTAGTCCTAGTTGCTGTAGGTTTATTTTTTGTGCTTGTTGGTTGATCCCAGATGACCAACCAACAATTTCTGTTGGCAAGTTGTTTTGTTAGTCAATATATGCCCTCTTGTAGCATGAGAGAAAAACTAATTTTCTAAAGCTGTATTCTTGATTTCGTAAATTGTCATGTTTATCATCAGAGCAACCATGTAGCTGGTGTTCCAATTGCTCCATCATCTTTACTTGGGATGCCTACATTCCTTTCACCTGGACAGGTTACTACACTGCATCCATACATTCTCCATCAACAGGGGATCCCTCACTCTATGCAATCACATGTTCCTCAATCTCATGTTGGGCATTTTCACTCAATACCAGCAACATCATCCCTTCTGCAGTGGCAGAATCAACAGGTACTATTAAATGAAATATCTGGCCACTTTGTTGTACATTGGTTGTGGTATTATGTTTACTCTTTTCCATTTCTCAATAGATGAGTATGTGGCCTAAAAATTTTGACCTTAATATAAGCGGGTTTTACCTCACTTAATATTACTAGTTTTTTTCATTTTATTTTTCAGACAGCCGAGGGTGTTCAATTACGCACACCGAATCAACTTGCATCATCCCAAACTGATCTCAACCTTATGAGATCAGACTCAAAGTATGAGTATGAACTATCTGTTAGTGGACAATCCTTTCGTCCGGATTATCTGGATGTTCACATCAGCCAGAGGCCCGAGCCTGATCCTGTAATCTCATCATCACCTGCTGCTGAAGCACAGGTTCTAAATGTTACAATTTTGCTACATGCACGATGTACTATTATAATCATCATCCGCAGGGCCAACATTTTTATTTTCTTTTGCAGGTCCTCGAATCAATGGAGGACAGAAATTACTTGGTTGGTCCTCAACCTGAGCAGAGCTTACAACAGATTTCTTCCCAATTTAATGATTCTTTGAGGCTGAATCCTGTTCAACAAGACAGTGAAACAAAGGTTCATTACTCATTTCACCTGATATCCCTTTACTTTTCTGGGGCCATTGGTTGAATGGTTTAGCATTTAAAGCACCTGGTGGGTATTACAGACTTGACTCAGGTTGAATTTCAACTGGTGCAGGGGCAAAATGTCTTGAACCTGAATGATCAGGGACTTTTGACCGAAGAAGAACCTAGTTCTTCTGCCAGTGCATCACTTTCTGAAACATCAACTCTTTCAGCTAATCTTAGTGAAGCTACAATCAATGATGGTGCTGGTGTAGTTTTTTCTGAAGCATTGAACTCAACTGTGCAGACAAATATGGTAACTACAGGAAAAACTTCTGAGACTATCCTACTTGATGAGAGATCTCTGTTGGCTTGCATAGTACGCACAATTCCAGCTGGTGGTAGAATTCGGATCAAGTCAACGGTTTGTCTTGCTGTAAAAAGTTGTTCATCTTAACAAATTTGATATCCTTGAAGTATTGACAGCAGCTTTTTCTTCGTTTTCAAATTCAGCTGCCAAATAGGCTGGGCAAGATGCTCGCACCTTTACATTGGCATGATTACAAGAAGAAGTATGGAAAGCTTGATGAGTTTGTAGCTGGTCATCCAGAAGTGAGTTTCTGAAATTTAAGATTATTTTTCACAGTTTTTCTAGTTATTTGAATCTGAAGATTTAAGTTTTGATTTCAGTTATTTTTTATTGAGGGTGACTACATTCAGCTTCGGGAAGGAGCTCAAGAAATGATTGCTGCTACAGCAGCTGTTGCCAAAGTTGCTGCAGCGGTGGCAGCGTCTCCTGCTTACTCATCTTTTTTACCTTCTGTTACTGTTACTCCAATGGCACGGTCTTACCGGCATAAAATGGTTCCATCAGTTGTTGCCAAACACCTTAATGGTGTTACTTTCGGTACTGCTGGGGGCATGTCAAATGTAAAAATTTTGAGCAAATCCAAAGATTCTCATGAAATTAATGGACTGGATTTTGATCGATCAAGTATAATTGGCAGGCAAAGCAAGAGCAGGTACTGTCTCAATCTTTTTTAGAAGTCTCAACTTTTTTAGAATAGATGTGGGTTTGTGTACCTGAGAATAAATAGGTTACTGAACATTTTTCAATTATTGCAGGATAACTGGAGCTGCATTAACCACTGGAAGATGTAAGCATATCAAAGATATTTTGAAAAAATTAGACCTTTTATCTTTTCAAAATCACCTTTATTGGTATATTCTGGCAATTTTTTGTCTGACAAGCTCAACTTCTTAAAATAATATTACAATGTACTGTTTGTTTTGCCCTTTTTTGGTCATTGAGCTGTTGATTTGCAACCTAAAATCTCATATGTTAAGGAAAAGATTAGAAAAAGGTTTGGCTCGTTGATCTATAACTTGATTTTAAATAGAGATGGAGAATTGCAAATTAACATTCTTCAGAAAATGGAGAAGTCCGTTGGACTAAAAGAATTGTCAAGACCACTAAGTGGTGGATTTAAAAAGTCCCTTCACTAGTATAATTTTTCCTATCAATTATAATTATGAATCTGGTTATTGTCTTAATAAACATGCATTTTGCATCTGCACCTTTCAGCTGGAGGGGTCTGGCACGCATTAATAGTCTTAGCTTAGTGTAATTATATAAGCTAGTTATTACAGTAGGCTGATAATAGCATCATTATTCTATTTTCATAATTGAGTGAATAGGTGGAAGATACGAAAAATCAGTCATCTGTTCTCTTACCCTAGTAAGTGTAGTTCAAGTAATCAACGTTTTGCAATTTGTTTTGGCAGGAATTATGGATACATATGGCTTATGGATTTTTGCTGGTGCTATGACAGTCAGCATACACTACTGGGATGGGGTGATCTGCAGTTGAATGTGATATTGCCAGCATTGGACATTGCAGCGGATTCTATTTTGATTTTATGCTTTTGAAGCAAAGGAAAAAAGTAAATTGTTTTTTGTTTAACAATCCTAGATAGAACATTCAAACTCTGCAATGATATGCACAAAAATTGCATCTTTTGCGGCTGTGCATTTTTTTCTTTCACCAATCCTTTATGGAAGTGATTTTCTGAAATGGGATAGATGTCTTCTTTTTATATTTTATATCCCTGAAGTCCTGGTTATTTGGGTGGCGCACTGTGCTGACTGTAAGGTCTATCTTCAACCCAAATATTTAAAATGCAGTATCTGAAATGAATTCATCTCCAATCCAATATTTCATTTTTTTACTTCAAAAAGAATATTTACAATTCTTTTTCATATCTTATTTTCATTATTATTTGGTGTTTTTTTTAATCAAAAAGCTAAATAAACAAAAAAAAAATGTTAGTGGAGACATGCTTCGATTTAGTCAAATCCTCTGTTCCTCCCGTCCCAAGAAGTCGAAAAGCTAAGGGAATTCTCTTAAACCAAATCAATCCATTTTCCTAAATCTGGCTAAACTAAAAATCATTTTCTTATTTTCAGATTGAAAATGGATTAAGGACCTAATTGGTTAATTTTATTAAATTAAAATTGATTAGCTTTTAAACTCCAAAAGTCACTTTTTAAATAATCCTGGCTTCACAAAAAGGGAGAACTGAGTGGATTTGATTCTCATTCAAAGCGATACACATGTATTCCCTGTCTCTAAAAGCTGCAACTCCAAAAAGTTTTCTTTTCCTTCTATGTATAAAATCGTTTATTTTCTTTGTTTTGATATTGCACTTTTCTTTTGATAAACATTTCTATTTTTATCTTTTCTGTATACTTTTGTTATTTTGCTCTTATTTTAATATTTTCAGTATCATTTTGCTTCCATTTTATATTATTCTCCATTATTTTTACAAATTAGGGAATGTGTCTTTCCTATATCTTATGACTAGAGGAAGAATCTCCTAAAATATTTAATTTTTATTATATAATTTTTTATTATTTCTATTTTTGCTTATTTATGTTGTTATAATTCTTTGCTCATCGGGGTATGTGCCCTTCCTAGAATCTCAATAGCTAGAGGAGGGATCCATATTATTATTTTTTCATTTTTTTCTTTCTTTTTGTTATTTCTTTAATTTTTGCTTCATTATATTTTTCTTTCATACCATGTTGCCATGCATCATGCTTAATGTTGTATATATTATTCATGCACTATTTTATACTGTTTATGCTTACACGAGAATCTATTTTAATTTGATACCATATTGTTAAAAGCAAAAAGTAGAATAAAAAACACATTTTTCGAAATTGATTTTATAAACCAAAATTTTAGTCTCTGAATCCAACTTTGGTTTGAGGTTAGTCCCTTTTCCATTTGAAAAAAGAAATCATTTTTTTTG
>CAOJBK010222997.1:0-15559 GCA_948294925.1 Codiaeum variegatum
TTGTCCCAAATATGGACACCAAGAGGGAGAGGGGGAGGGGGAGGGGGGGTCTGGTGGGAGGGGAGTGTGAATTGGTGTCTTGAAACTTGTACATTTTAAAAGTAATTTTATCCAATTTAAAAGTTTTAAAACCTTTTCCAACTAAGAAATAAATAATGACACAAATAATATGAGATTGAGAATATGTGTGTGTGCAAACAAGCAAAATTCAATCACCAATTCCCAAAAAACTGAGCAAGAAATAAGTAAACAAAAGAAAGATAGAGAAGAAGTTGCTCAATCTATTTTATAGTGGTTCAGAGTCATGTCCACTCTCTTAATAAATCTGATTGAGGTTCCACTAATCCAATCGAAGCTTCACCACTTCTAGTTCTTCGGGATTTCGCCCTCTTTTACAAATTGGAGCTACAACTCTAAATATAAGAATTACAAAATTTTTACAAGTCAATAGACTTGGTTACTACTTGCTAGGATAAGTGATTTACAATGAAAACCTAGCCAAATAGTTTCTTAAACCTAAAAGATTACAATAGAGAATGAGGGTTTAAGAAACAAGAAGAGATTGAGCTTTAAGTACAAGAAATCAAGAATAAAAGATTTAGAAAGTCAATAGAATAGTTCTTAGTTCTTATTTACTTTGTTTCTAGCCTTTGGTTATATATGTTAGCCTTCTAGGACCAAAAATTGGCTTCCTAACATTCAAATAGTACACATGATGTCATCTTTAACATCTCTATTAAAGTTGGATACAGGCATATAGACCTTGGGGATACGATTGTATCCGTTAGGTGGGTTTGAATTAAAGTAGCTATTATAAACCATACGGGCATATCTAAAACCTTAGATTTCCTAAACCTCTCTGGACTAGCATACGATTTTATCCAAAAATAGGATACGGTCGTATCCACAAGAGGGTACAGGGGTATCCAAGTTTGGATACGGTTGTATCCAACCTTTTCTAAAATATAAGAACAAACTTCATTTTTCAAGATAAAATTTAGTCTAAACAAAGTATGAAAGCAAATAATTCAATCCCAAAAACTATAATCGAAGTATGTGATCGTGTAAAGCTCAAAAAATCAACATTTTTCCAAACACATATCATTATATTAAAAACTATACTAATGGTTTTGGAATCATCAAAATATGGAGGATAAAATATGTCATAACCAATGTCTATAATATCTCATGTTTAGGCAATGAAACTTATGTTCATTAGCCATTTTGCTGAAACTTGTCACTTTGTGACTGAAAATACCTTATATTTTAGTTCGGTCTTGGATTGTGTCAGGATATTATGTCATGTTATTTTTTGAGATTGCACTTGTATCTTGTTACTTAGTTTGGTCTTGTATTATGTCGTGTTGTCTTTTTCTCATTTTAGGCAAGAGTAATCTGGTCTAGTTGGGCACTATACCAAACTAGTTATGTAAGAACATATATTGTAGTTGTGTTATTATTCACTTAGTGATTCAATTCTATGGTTACAAAACTTTGTTCACTTAGTACTGTTTACATGGTGATTCAATTCTATAGTTGTTGTAGGTTATTCACTTAGTATTGTTCACTTAGTGATTCAGTTCTATACTTAGTACCATTTTTTGCCTTTTTTTTCTTTATTTCCTATCTCTATAATGATAAAGGTACCTATAATACTCATCACATTAAATTTTAAAGAATGTACCCATTGTGAGACCGCATCCGAGCCGTAGGATTTCCCAGCGAGCCTTCAAGTTTATTACTCGAGGAAACCGATCATGAGAGGTCAGATTGCCCAGGACGCCACAGTTGTGGATAAGTCTCACATTTGTACACCCCACATGTGTCCGTTGGTGTGCACGTGTGATGTGTTTAGAGTCATCACCTAATCTTTAAGAAAATAGTTTTTCCTTATATGATTAAGAAACCTTTTGTAAAACTCCATTTTAGAAAATGATTTTATCCAATTATTTTAGAAAAGGGTAGCCCTCGAACCATAGTTGGGTTCGAGGATTTGTGATTTGATAAAAACAAGTTTAGAAAAGGATTTTTTCCAATTTACTAAATAGCTTTGGCTTAAGAAAAATATGGTTTCGGTTAAAAAGTGATTTTTATGTATGCATGGCATATCACGTGATGCATGGATAGATAATGCATGAAAGTTTATGATGCATGAATAGGCTATTATGTGCATGACATCCATAAAATGGTAAAAGTGAAAAGATTAAACAAGGGACATTCCTCTAGCCTACTTCAGTAACTAGGGAAGGCACACATCCCCAAAGAAAGCTAATAAAATTAATTACACAATAAAATGGAAAATAATAAGGAGATTCCCTCTGCAGTCTGCATATCTGGAAAGGGCACACATTACCCAATTCGAATCCAGAATTGAATAATAATAATACAAACCATTACAGTAATACATAAAATAGACCAGATAATAAAAGAACAACAAAAATAATAAAAATGATAAAGATAAATAAATGAAAAAAGGTATTTTTGGAGTTGAAGCCGTTAGAAGGCTTGCTGGCATAATTCGTTGAATGGGAATCAAACCACACGTTGTTCTCCCTTCTTGTGAAGGGCGGGGTTGTTTAGATAAACAAGTGGGTGGTTTGGTTGGTTCAAAAGCTATTTAGTTTTATTTAATAAAAAAATTAACCGAGTTGGTTATTGATCTATTTAACATTTGATTAATGAAAAAAAGGATTTTAAGAATGTGATTGCCTAAGTTCATTTTAGGGCTTTAATTTGATTCATTTTAGAAAAATGAAATTTTGATAAAATAAATGCCTTATTTTAGATTAAAGGTCTTAAATCATATTTAAAGGGAATATAAATACTATACCCTATTATCTTTTGCATATGGGGTTTTGGACGCAGGGGATCGGACGGCTTGTCAAACCCGGAATGTGTCTCTGTTGTGTTCAGAAAGTACTGATGAGTGTCTGTTTGGATTGCACTGGTGGAAATTGAACAATCGAACTGATCGAAAAATGAACATCTTTAGTGAATTCTGATTATTTTTGGTGTTTTGGATCGATTTGGTAATTTTAGTGTTTGGAGAGGATTTTTTAATGTCAAGGAAGTCTGAGAGCTATGAAAAAGGAGTTCGAAGGCATAAGAAAATGAACCCTAAAACTGTTCTGGAAGTTCAAATTTATAAAAAATTAAGTAAAAAAATTCAGGGAATCTAAAACACGTACGTTTGGCCGAACGTGTGCATTAGGCACAAAACATGCTCATTTGGGCCAAACGTGTGCATTTTGGGCATGGTTGTCTGGGCTAGATTTTTTTAGTTTGGTCTAGTCTATTTGGGTTTTATTTTTTAAGTTTTCTAGGTCTGTTTGAGGTCCAATTTGAGTATGGTCTAAATCATTGGGCTCATGTTAATGGGATGGACTTAATGGTGCAAAAATTAAGGTTTACAGCTTCCCCCCTTAACAGTCTCATTTTGTGGAAAATATGATTGATAAGTGCAATTAATGAGGTAGTTGAATTTTTTACCAATAAAAGGCTTAGAAAGCTTAATTGAGCTCACACTCCATTTTCTCTCAACTTCCTCTTCTTCTACCTTTCTTATTTGGTAAGCAGTTTTTGACTGATATCGGCTAAAAATGTTTAGGAGGAAGATTTTTTTATGCTTTTGGATGGGTCTCTGAAAGGAGAGGATGTTTCTTCTTTTGACCACCCACAGTTTTTTGGAACTAAGAAGGAGCTACTTGGTGACTTACCTGACTCATCTGTTGGTCAGTTGAATTCTATAGTTGTTGTCACTCTGCCTGAGTGGGATAATTCTAATCATTTAATGATGGATCGTGTGGATCCTGGTATGGCTACGAGTGCTCCACTTCTAGAGAATCGTCAAGAGCATGCGAGAATGCTCCAATTCCCTTTAGTATTTATTCTCTCTCACTCACTCTTCTTCTTCTTTCTTCTGCTCATTTTTTTATTTTTAAGTTAAAAAAATAGAGTTATAATAAATAAGAATGGAAAATAAAGTAATTGAATTTATACTTGTAGAGTGCCACCAATAACTAGAGAGGTGCTAGGTCACATCTTGCTAGGGCGGCTCGTCGCATTGATCTGGCTCATCTAGCAGGCTGGATGAGTCTGTATATTGAGCATTCTCTTGATAGGAGCATGATATTTTCCTTAGATGAGAGGTGGTGGCAAACCACCAACATGTTCCATTTTCCTATGGGGGAGTTCACCATGACCCCGTTTGAGTGGGCGTGTCTGACTGGCATGCACTTCAGGAATGTGCCTGTTGTTTTTGATATGGTGCAGCGGCCAGAACATGATTTGATCAATTTAGTAGGGGAGCAAATACCCTGTAATTCTGCAATGTTGGTCTCCATGACCAGTTTACTAGATCTTCTATCCTGGATGAACTTTGAATAGTACTATGTTGACCAATGTGCTAGAGTTTGTCTGCGAATCATTTTGTCTACCATTTTTCGACTTTGGGATCTTGGGCTCATTAGAGGACTTGGATGCACTTGGTGAGTATGACTAGATAGGAGCCATGCTGGCTGTGGCATATCAAGTGGTGGGAATCTTGTCCAGAGCCAGGGGGAAAGCAATCTGGTGACCACTATAGCATGTGAGGTCAGTATTTCCTTTTTTTCTAATATTTATCTTTTGATGATTCACTAACTTGTTCCTCCTTGCAGCTTTAGGCTTTTACTTTCATTTGTGAGATTGGCCCAGGACTGTTGCTAGAGATCCATTTCCACTCCCACTAGAAAGATGTGGTGCAGGGAGTCGTGGTTACCCGAGTAAGTCTATTTCTCTTTTTATGACTACAGACACATCTTTGCCATAGTGACTGAGGTATGTTCTGGATAACTTTACCCCTCTTCCTTTGTGTAGATTTTTTACTACTGATCTACCATGTTAGGTTGATTGGAGGCATTTTTATCACAATCTACTTGAAGATGTAGACCCTTTTTTTGTTGGTGTCACTTTTACTTAAAGGCGGATCCTCCTGGGCTCGATATTTTTTATGTAGTTCTTTCTAAGGGAGAGAATGATGGCCTAATCTATTGATGAGAGGGTCGTACTAGCGGATCCCCTTGTATTGATGAGGGAGCTAGTACCTATGCCTTTTAAGACTTATTGAAGATAGGGAAAGCCATGGAGGATTATCTGATCAGAGAAGGTTTCTTTAGGTTGTTACTTAGCATATTCCTAATCTCTTCTTTTAACATCAATTTCTTGATTATTAGAATATTGTTTTACAAATTCATTACATATGACTCCCAAGTCTATTTCTTAGAATCCTCTAACTGAATGAACAAATTTAAAGCTGCATCAATAAGCGACTGTTGGAAGAGTTGAGCAAAGAGCTTGCTTTCCATGCCCAAAGTGTGCAAAGTGCAATCATAGATTCTTAAGTGTGTGTTGGGGAAGAAGTGCCATCAAAATTTTCAAACAAAGGCATCTGGAACTTGGGTGGAAGCCTGGTGGTGGGGAAGGGACTCAGTGCCTGCACATCAATAACATTCTTTTTCTTTTTTAGGGCCTTGAGAGTCTTTTCCATTTCCTCATACTTCTCAGTCATAGTCTTGAGGAATGGGTGATCGTCAGTCCCTTTTGGGAAAGGATCCACAATAAGGATAGCTGGGATGTTGTTTCCATGGCCAGTTGGTGGATTTAGGACAATAACTTCATCAGCCAAAATTTCCTTCCCTGAGTTGGAGGAGGTAGAAGCATGGTTGGTAGGTTGGACCTCGACTTGAGCTAACTTAACTTGCACTTTACCCAATATGGTATGTTCTTAGGCCTATATCATCGCTAAGATAGTCTCTTGTTGTGTTTTCATAGCCTCCTCTTATTTTTTTTCAGGATTTCAGTCAACATGGAGGCGATGTCTACAGGTGGAGTAGTGGCAGTGGCATAAGCAACGAGGTTGAGGGTGTTGTTGCCTTCTACGTTCGACATATTAACATTTGGACAAAGAAAATGTAGGGTATCAGCTATTTTTTGAAAATAGGCCAGTAGTAGGCAGGTAAGTATGAAGAAAGGGTAGATTTTTTAGAGAACTTAGTCTAGAACAGTTAACTTAGTCTAATTTGAGTTTTTTTTGGATGTGGTGATATATGTATACATGAATTAAAAAGGTTTCATGGTGACAGTTATAATCAGAGTCTTTAGGGTACATGGGCCCTAGGGTACGCTAATCATTACATGAGAGCTTGGTGGTTTAAAGGTTCTCCGACAACTAGAGGTGTGATATACCTATCCACATGTGAACCAAGGAGGTTCGAGCGGGTCCAACGGCTACGTACAACCTCATTATCCAAACTAAAAGGATCAGAGGGTGCGCCTTGGAGTTGGATGATTTCAATATAGGCAAAGCAGTCCTAAAGAAGGAAGCTCGCTCGATGTTACTTTCTATCCAGGTTTTCCTAAAATAAGGGAGCATGTTAAGTAATGCATGAAACCTACTTCCATATAGTCTTAATCCAAAATATGTTTTTATAAAAAATAATCCACTTGATTTGCAAGTTTCCAAACGTCCCCAGTGGAGTCGCCAGCTGTGAGGCCCTGTCCAAGCCCGTAAGATTTCCCAGCGCGCCTTCAAGTTTATGGATCAAGGAAACTAACCACAAGGGATCAGATTGCACATGACGTTGTGGTTGTGGATAAGTCCCACATTTGTACACCTCACATGTGTCTGTTGGTGTGCACACGTGATGTGTTTAGAGTCGCCACCTAATCTTTAAGAAAATAATTTTTTCTTAGGTGATAAAGAAACCTTTTTTAAAACTCCATTTTAGAAAATGATTTTACCCAATTATTTTTTAAAAGGCCATCCCTCAAACCATATTTGGATTCAGGGAATTATGATTTGATAAAAATAAGTTTAGATAAGGATTTTTTCAAATTTACTAAATAGCTTTGCCTTAAGAGAAATATGGTTTTGGTTAAAAAGTGATTTTCATGTATGTATGTCATATCACGTGATGCATGGACAGATAAAGCATGGTAATTTATGATGCATGAACAGGCTATTATGTGCATGATATCCATAAAGCAGTAAAAGCAAAAAGATTAAATGAGGGTCCTTCCTCTAACCCACTTCAGGTTCTAAGGAATGCACACATCCCTAAAGAAAGCAAATAAAATTAATTACACATTAAAATGGCTAATAATTAGGGGATCCACTCTTTAGTTCATGGATCTGGGAATGGCACACATTCCTCAATAGAATCCAAAATTGAACAATAATAATACAAACCATTACAATAATATATAAAATGGAACAAATAACAAAAGAACAACTAAAATAATAAAAGTGATACAGAGAAATAAAGGGAAAAAAAGGTATTTTTGGAGTTAAAGCCGTTAGAAATCTTGTCGGCATATCCCGTTGAATAGGAATTAAACCTCATATTGTTCTCTCTATTTGCAAAGGGCGGGGTTATTCTAATAAACAAGTGGGTGGTTTGGTTGGCTCAAAAGCTGATTGATTTTATTTTATAAAATAATTAACCGAGTAGGTTGTTAATCTGTTTAACATTTGATTAATGAAAAACTTATTTTAAGAATGTGATTGTCTAAGTTCATTTTAGGACTTTAATTTGATTCATTTTAGAAAAATGAAAATTTGATAAAATAAATGCCTTATTTCAGATTAAAGGGCTTAAATCAGAATAAAAAGGAATAGAAATATTGTACTTTATTACTTTTATTTACAGGGTTTCGAATGTGGTGGATTGGACGACTTGACAAACCTCAAACATGTCTCCATTGTGTTCGGAGAGTACTGGTGAGTATCTGTGTGGACTAGACTGGTGAAAATTGAACCGTTAGACTGATCGAAAAATGAATGTCTTTGGTGAATTCTGAGTATTTTTGGTGTTTTTGGATCATTTTGGTATGAATTGTAGTGTTTAGAGAGGGTTTTTGAATGTCAGGGAGGTCTGAGAACTCTGAAAAAGGAGTTCGGAGGCGTCAGGAAGTGAACCCTAAAACTATTATGGAGGTTCAAATTTATAGAAATCTGAGTCAGAAAATTCAGAAAATCCAAAACACATGCGTTTGGCCCCAAATGCATGCATTTGGACCAAACATGTGCGTTTTGGGCCTGGTTGTCTGGACCTGGTTTTCTAGGTTCTATCTGGTCTATTTTGGTTCGATTTTTTAGTATTCTAGGTCCTTTTGAGGTCCAATTTGAGTACGGTTTGAACCGTTGGGCTCATATTAATGGCCTGGATTTAATGGTGTAAAAAGTAGGGTTCACACTCATGTATTAAAAATAATAATTGATCATAACCCATTAAGGGACAAAATGAGTACACATGATAATCATGTATACTTGTGGATATTACCAAAGGATTTTACTATTCAAATTAAAATAACATACTAATAAGCTAACATCAAGTTTTGATACATAAATACAACATGAAAATATATTTAACCTACAACATAAAATCCAACAACTAGTGCAGCCTACAACAATCTATTATGATGCAGCCATTTTGAATGTTGATTGAGTGCCTGCAGCTTTCCCATTCTAGTTAATGTTGTAACCAACACCAACAAGCATGATAGCAACCCCAAAGTAGGTATTCACACTCTTCAGCATCTTCCTTTTACATTCAAACTCCTAATTTTGCTTCAAAAATTCAGCCTTCTTAGAAGATAGTTTCTCATTTTCCCTCTTTAGAGTTTCAATTTCAAGCTCAGCAACCTTTATCTTATTTGTCAATGCTTTCACCTTATCCACAAAAAAACTGTAAGTCATGCTTCAAATTCAAACTCTCCTGGATAAAAGTGTATATAAGCTCCTTATAGCATCTGTGAACCTTTAATTTTGTACCTCTAGAATCACCTATTGCCCCAAGTGGAGTCAGCCAATATAAAGTTGATCATAAATCCCCAGTGGGGCAACAACCACTATCAAAATTAAGTGGCAGCTTGGCCTAAGAAACCAGCTCAACCATAAACTTTCCTTCACCAGTTTGGGGTATTAGCCAATCCATTCACTCATCTTCATAACCATTTGAATAAATTGGCAAAAACATAAACTTTCACCTATTACCCAAATACAAATCATTTGTAAGACCCTTGTATTCAAAAGGCGTCATAGCCATGGCAGACAAGTTCATCATATCACCTTCTGTGACACTTAAACCCAAAAAGTCTTCTTGCAGAACTTACAAAGCCTTCCAAATCTCGGGCTCTAAAACAAGAAAAGCATCAAAGTCAGTAAAAGGCTTAAACACATGTTGCATTGAGTCCTAATCAGTCTTCACAACCTGAAGCACCACCAAACTATAAGGGCGATCAGGCGTCCAAGAGGGGGGTGAATTAGCATTTTCACCTTTTTTTTTTTAAATTTCAGGAGACTCATTTTTATTATGTGCCTGAGCTGAAAATATTATCAATTTTGTATATGTTATCAAGGATGTTCAGCTACTGATACAGACTGAAGCCAACTGCACAAATATCTTATTGTGCTGATTAGCATCCTGAAGATACTTACGACAGTAGGCCAGTGCTTATGGTTAGTTTCGTGATAAAGATATGTAGGAGCCTAATTGAATTTTCTTAAGTATTAAAAACTTACCAATTGATGAGAAAATGAGAGTTTTAGATATAGATAAGAAGCTTAATAGGAAAAACTTAGCAAAATATATATGTTTTTACTTTTAGTGCACTCAATTAGGGACCTAATGCAATGCAAGTAATTGAAATAGAAACAACAAAAAAATTTATATTGGTTTAGAACCAAAGCCTACATCCAATCCCCAAAACAACCAGTTTTGAGAATTCAACTAGAGAGCTCTATTCAATTGGCTAGAGCAAAGCCTTTACGGTCCTAACTGACTAGAGACCTAACCCAGGAGAAATATAACCTTTCTCCTGTTCCTTAAAATTTTGCTAAGGCTTCTAAAAACCTCTCATCCATTCCCATGAATAGATGGATCGCTTATAGACTTTCAATTGGGTGGTTATGATACCCCTAATTCAACCACAGGCTTAATTAGGTGCATAGAAACCTTTATAGCCAATTTAGATGAAAAATACAAAAGAAAGAAAATATTTATTACAACATATCCTATAACGGATCAATATTAATGAATGCTCAAAGAATATTTTGAGATGAAAGAATTTATAATGAAAACTCATGTTCAAATGATTTGAAATAAATGCTTACTTGAGATGAAAAATAAATGCTCAATAAATTCTTCCAACTTATTGAAAGAAGAGATGAAAAAAATGACTTCAAGACTGATGATAGAAAGAAGTAATTTTGATCTTGAAAATCTGAAAAAAAAAATTAAGATCACTCAATTCTCATCAATGGCCTATATTTCTTACATTAAATGTGAAGATTGGAATGGTATTTATAGAGGTAATTTGAATAAAATAGCTATTAGAAAGAAAGAAATTAAATAATGTAAAACAGGCTCCTAACAGCCTTCCAACAGCTATCTGTCAATCATGATGTGACTGATTGACATTTGCTTTTGATTGGAAACCAAGCTTTTCAGCCTTGTCAGCTTCCTAACCATTGGTACTTAACCAGATATGAAAAAGTTTAAAAATCTCAGTTTAGTTTATGCATTTAGTCAAGAAATATTCTTCCTTAGCAAGTCAGTGGCCTGATCACTCAGATTAGTGGTCTGATCAATTAAGGAATCCATGCATGAAATTTTAATTTTTCAAAAATGATTTGTTCCGTGCATGAGAGTGCTAGTACTTATCCATTTTACATTTTAACTAACACTTGACTTCTATTAGGAACCTAATGGATCCAGTTAGGTTGCTAACTCCAGTCTCTTAGGCAGCTAATGATCTGCCTGTTGATGTTGCTGAAACCTGACTGTTTAAAGGACCTGAGTACTTAGCTTTGACTTGCATAATTCATGTTAGTGAACTTTATCATATTAATCAGTTTTGTGATCATCAAAATCAAAGTGCGAAACCATATGAGGCTAACACAAAACCTGTATTGCCCGAGGTTGATTCTCTTATTCAGGTTCTTGCATCACCTATGCATCATATGGCTAATGTATGGCTCTACTTGTGGGGGCAACTCATAGAATACTCCATTTCTCAAAAACTAACTTTTTCATGCAACACAATTTCATGCAAATGTCAAAGTTTTGCAAACCTTTCACAAAATAAAGACCTATAGTGAGTTATACCCAACATGTATCTCATGCATCTCCCTCCAATTACTGGCATCATCCGACACATATCTAGGGGCATTTTAAAAGGAGTCTTTGTACCAATGAAAAGGTACGATAACTACATTTTAAAGCTAAGAATATGATGAGGTCAAAGTCTCACACGATACAACTTCAACATCCAACAATCCCATAAGTTCTTATGGCATGATCATCGATATCCGCATGACAATTGCAAAGTTAGGCATCCCCAACTTGGCACACTGTAAGACAAGAAACTTATAATGATGTAAGCCCAGAATCTAACCTAGTGATAAGCCCAAAATCCAACTTGGAATTATCATAAGCCTAGAAGCTGACATAGCATTGTCACAAGCCCATAAACTGATATGGCATCATCACAAGCCCAGAATCCAACATGGCAATGATTGATTCACTATTATCAGAATAACCTTCTACTCGAAGCTAATTCAAATGAGGGGGTAGCTGTGAGCCCTTAATTTTGCAACTCTAGAATTACTTGTTGACTCATAACTCTCAACTAGATTTAAAGGTTTGAAAACAGAATAGGGGTTAAGGGGGCAGCACCCCTTACCGCATTCGAGGCAGCCTTTGAGATGAAAATTTCAAATTACAAAGTTTACATGGAAAATTTTATATATTCTGACATATTCTCAAGGAAAAATCTATATTTTTGCATCATTAAATCTGACTCGTCAATACGAGCCCATAGGCTCAAATCGGACCTCAAATGGACCTTTAAAACCTGAAAAAATCAAACTGAAACAAACTAGACCAGACCTTGAAAACTAGGCCCATGCATCAGGGACTAAATGCATGAGTCTGAACCCATATGCATGCGTTCAAGCCCAAATGCATGCTTTTAGGCCCAGAAGCATGAGGCTTAATTTTTTTACTTTCCTAAAATGGTTTTCTATAAATTCGATCCCTCGGGTCACTTTTCAAACAATTTTGGACATATCGAACCTCTACCAATTTTATTTTGAGAATGATTTATACACCAAAAACACTACCAAACACTCTCCTAAACACTGAAATCCGACTTGAAACACTAGTTTTTCTACAATCCGATCAGACAATCAGCCCGTAATACACAAGCTCTACTCTAACCAGTCTTCCGACAGTCCTCTCCGAACATAATCGAGACATGTTCTAGTTTCATCAAACCATCAGAAAAGCCAATTCTGAAGCCTTGAAAGCCAAAGGTAAAATCAAAATGGTATAGTATTCTTTGGTTCTGAATATAAGCCCTTGAATTTTACTTAGGCAATTTCATCATTCAAAAATTAATTTTCATGAATCAAAATCTAAATGGATTAACAGTAAAATCTAAATTGAATTAGATTTTGAATACACAATCAACCAAACCCATTGTTTTTCAGAACAACCCCACCATTCGCGATAAAAGTGAAAGGCATGAGGTTTGATAGGGGTGAACATTCTATCGATTCGGTTTCAGTTTTGAACCGAACTGAAGAAACTGAAAACCAAAATTTTAATATTTTTATAAAACGAACCAAAATTTAATATGAATCGAACCAAAGTGAATCAAAATATTTTCGGTTCGATTTTAAATCGAAATATTTTTTATACTAATTTTTTAATGTAATTGTGTAATATCTTAATAAAAACTATAGATTTTATGCCCAAATATTATTATGTATAAAATTATTAAGATATTAAATAGAAATATAATACAAATATTAGTAATTTATCCTAATAATTTTTAAAAAAGTATAAATAATATGAATTTTATTATATAGTAATAAAAAAATTTTCCAAACCGAACATAAATAGTTTCGGTTTTCTAAAATTAAAATCAAATAAACCTAATCGAATTGATAATTTCAAATTGGTTTTTCAGTTTAATTTCAATTTTGTTCCCCCCTAGGATTTGATTCTCATTCAAAGGGATACGCCAGTAAGTTTGTTCAAAATGCTTCAACTCTAAAATCATTTTCTAGTCTCTTTTTTTATTTATTTATTTTATTTTAGTTCCGTTTATTTTCACATTGGGTTTTGTAGTTGTACTCTTACTTTGGTATTCTGTAAATTATTTGGAGAATGTGTGCCTTTCACAGATCTTTCAGGACTGGAGTAAGGATCCCCTTGTGTTCCAGATTGTTTTTTATGTATTTATTTTTATATTCGCTTTTTATTCGTTTGTTGGGGATGTGTGCCTCCCTTATAATCTTTCGAGACTAGAGGAAGGGCTCATGTTTACTTTTCTACCATTTTATTGCTTTCACTGTCATTTATATTATTATACCTATCCATGCATCATTTGGGCATGCTATATCTTTTCATGCATCATAAAAGGATGCCAAGCATACACGAAAACTAATTTTTAACCGAAACTATATAGATTTTCTTTAACCCAAAATTGTTTAGAAGCTAGAAAATCTATTTTCTAAATGTTTTTATCAAATCACGAATCTTCAAACCCAACTATGGTTTGTAGCCTGCCTTTTCCAAAATTAATTGGGTAAAATGTTAGATTTTCTTAAAATAGAGTTCAAAACAATTTCTTGATCACTTGGAAAAATAGCTTTTCTAAAGATTAAGTGACGACTCAAACACTTTCACATGTGCAACCTACGAACTCACATGGAGTGTACCAAAGTGAGAATCGTCTAATCGCGACGCTATGCACAATCTGACCCCACGTGGTCAGTTTCCTTGAGCACAAACCACAACACACCGAAACCTTTACAGATTGAACACAATTCCAAACCCCATAACCATAGTAAACATAAAATAACTCCAAACCACAACCATAATATCAAACTACCCAAATTAACCACATAAGCAATACATTATTTTTAACAACCCAAAACAAAAGACAATATAACAAAAATAATGAAGAACAATAAAAAAAATCACTACATTTTTCATATGAAAACAACAGGAATATTTTAAAAATAGACAGAAAAACATAAAAATTTTCAAAACCCTAAAATGGAATCACACTTACCCTCCAAAAACGGCAATAGTTGAACCTCCACCTAGGATTCTTCTAGGTCCAAGATGTGTAGAACGAAGCAAGTGTTTCATGTTCGCAATGCACTTCTTGCGAATCTTCATCCATGCTACAGTTTTTTGCATGAGCCATCATGTCGCTCAAGTTTGAGGGTGTAGGTGAATCCATCGCGATGATGATCATTGGGAAGAAGAAAAGAGTTAGAAGAAGTGGCATTTTGGTTAGGGCTAGAGTGAGGAAGAAGAAGAAGATGAAGGAGAGTTTATGAAGTAGTATAATTGAAAGCTTTATAAACCCTAAGTTCATTTAGGCTTCGATTCTTTCTAAGCAAATGATGCCATTTGAAATTTTATGATTTTATTTTTATTTTTTTTTTAATTTGAATTTAAATTAAATTATTTCCATTTTAAATTTAATTAAAAATTTTTGAGATGCTGACATGGCATCCTTTTTGGTGTCCTATGTGGCAGAAAATTGACAATACATCCATCTTCTGTTTGTCATGTCATCACCGGTTGCACATGTGGCGTCGGAATCCATTCATGTGATCAATTTTACCAAAATTAGAAATTTCATATATCAATTTTTCAAAATTAAAAACTCGTTCTAATTTTATAAATTCATTAAAAGTTTATGACATTTTATATAATTAACCCAAAAATAAAACGTATAAATAAAAATAAAATCCTAAAAATGAATCGACCATGTTCATGCATATCATACTATAGTTGTTCACATGCATACATAAAAATCTTATTTTTCAAGGTCACTTTTATAAAATGAGAGCCTAAAATAAAATTATTTTCTCTCAAATCTTTATCCAATTTTGGTTCGTGATATAGTGACTTTCTGCTAGGTAAAAAAAAGAATACTTTTAGTGGATGTTTGGATTGAGAGAATTCAAACGAGAGACTTTACACAATCCATGGATTGTAATAAATTTCATCGTTTGGTTCCACTTTTTTAAACTGAGTAATCCATGATCCATGGATTTCACATTCCCTCATTTTTTTTTGAAATTAAAAACCCAAATGATAAATGAGAATGTTGAATTCCATCATTTTTTCTTTTATATAATTTTATTTTATTTACAAGAATGTCATACAAATTCATAGATTTTAATTTTTATACCAAATAAGATATTTTAACAATTCCAAAATTGTACATTCACAGGATTGTACATAATCCCAGGATTTCATATTCTCTCAATCCAAACGATCCATAAATTCTACAATTGGGTTTTTTGTTTTGAAAAAAAAAATGTTTGATAATCATTTTCAAAATAAAATTAAGTTGTGACTCAAACAATGGATTATAATGAGTTTCTTCCATAAGTCCGATCTCTTTCCTCTTTTTGGAGGGGCACTTGGATGAGGCCTTACAGCATCGGAGGTCCAGGAAAGGCTGAGTAGAGTGTGGATATTGAAAT